>JAQPPZ010003983.1:0-84587 GCA_028583015.1 Wollemia nobilis | reverse complement strand
TTCTCGAACACTTCACAAAAGATTTAACTCCAAAGTCTCTGCAATAGAAGAGGCAAAAGATCTAAACAACTTCAGCATGGATGAGTTGCATGGTTCCCCGACAGCATATGAAATGAGAATAGGACAAACCAAGTCTACGAGACAGAGAAGCGACTTTTAAAGCACACAAGAATGTAAAAGCTGAACATGAATCCGAGGATGAAGGAACACCTTGGATGAAACAGAAGCCAATTTTGTTCGAAAACTCACAAAAGGAAAAGGAAAATATAGAGGGAAGCTACCTTTTAAATGCTTCAATTGTGGAGGAGTCGGTCATTTTGCGACCAAATGTCCAATGCAGGAGAGAACCAAAAATGGTGAAGGTTCACACCAAGAAAAAGGTGACTGGAAGAAGAAACAAAATTTCGGAAAGAACAACTTCAAGAAGAAAAGCTTCATAACCAAGAATGTCGATGAGTTCGAAGAAAGCACGGATGAGGAGTCCGAAGAAGAAGGAGGTGAAGCTCTTTTCATGGCACTTGAAGAAGAAAGAACGAGAGGAAAATCAGGAAGGTGATGAAAATTCCAAGGATGAAGTTGAAGTGTATTTGGAAGGAGAATTGGTTGCTTGCACTTGAAGAGTTGAGTGCGAGAAAGGAAGAAGAATAAGAAATTTTCAAAGAAATTAGAGAATGCCACGAGACATAATAAACAATCTAAAAATACGAGACGAGAGGAATTCAAGAAAATGTCTGAAGTTCTTGATGAACAATTAAGCTGTAAAGACAGGTTGAATGCGACAAGCTAGAGGAAGACATTGTTAAGTTAAGGATGCAGTTAGAGGAGATGAATAGAAAATTGAACTGTTTTCATAAGTTTGAAGAAAGTACTGTAAAGTTGGATAAAATGTTAAATAACCAAAGGCCTTCTGGCATCAAATTTGGTTTAGGCTTTGATGAAGGAGAATCTTCAAAGGATTCAAAGAACTTGAATATAGAACCCATAAAGAAAGAAGAAAAGATCAGGGTTGAACCAGAAAAACCAAATCATGCAAAAGAAAACAATAATGCCAGATTCAAGAAGAATACTGACAAAGATGGATTCACAAAAGTCACACATCCAAGGAGGAGAAGAGTCATGGCTCCTACTTCAAACTGGCAAAGACCGGCACCCAGGTTTAATCATGCATTTTTTGGTTATTGTTTTAAATGCAATGCTTATGGCCATAAGATTTCAGATTGCGAGGCATAATGTATCTCAAAGGAATTTTACCAGCAGAAATGTTTTTTCTCCTTTAATGAATTATGCAGTTGAATGTTATAATTGTCATAATTTTGGACATATTGCTAGAAAGCTGAAGCACTTTTGCATCAAATAATTATCAGGGTAGAAAATCTCAGCCAAGTGGGTTGAAACAAAACCAGAAATTTCTTGAAAAACAGGCACATGCTAATGAAAGGACAAAGGCAAAACAAGTAGCAAAATCTGCTATCAAACCGGAATGGAAAGAAAAGGAATCTTTGATTGTCCAGGACTGCTTTTAAAGCTCAGAACAAATCAGCACCTTGGATACTTGACGGTGGTTGTTCCGGTCACATGACGGGTGACAAGCAAAAGTTTGAGAATTTACAGAATTATGAAGGTGGTTCCGTGAAATTTGGAAATAATGATGGAGCAAAGATTGTTGGAAAGGGATCAGTCAAGATCGGTGATGGCAATATAAAATCAAAAGAAGTCTTGTTTGTAATTGGCACTGAAGCATAACTTGCTAAGTGTAAGTCAAATATGTGACAGAGGTCATGATGTAATCTTCAAGAAGGAGGGTCTGTGAAGTAAGAAAGACAAAAAATGGAAAGTTAATAGCCACTGGACTGAGAACTTCTGGAAATCTGTATACACTTTCAAAAACTGTAGAAGGAACATGCTTGATTGGACAGGAAGATGAAAACGGCTATGGCACAAGAGGCTTGGGCATATTAGTTTTGACAATCGGCAAAAATCAGTTCAAAAAGAGCAGTTAGAGATATACCAAACATTGGCAAACCTGTAAATAGCATCTGTGAGTCATGCCAAAAGGGAAAACAAACCAGAGCCACTTTCAAAGCAAAAGAATACTTCACTAGCAAGCCATTAGAACTAATTCACACTGATCTATGTGGACCCATGAGAACTGAAAGCATAAATGGACACAAATATTTTATGTTGTGTATAGATGACTACTCAAGAATGACATGGGTACTATTTCTGAAACTCAAGTCAGAAGCCTTTGAGATGTTTAAAACCTTCAAAAATCTTGTTGAGAATCAATCAGGAAAAAGAATTAAATGCCTAAGATCAGACGGGGGAGGAGAGTTTATCTCCGAAGAATTTGCAGAATACTTGTCAAAAACATGGGATAAGAAGACAGTTTTCAGCGAGCTAGGACACCTCGAGCGAGAATGGTGTTGTAGAAAGGAAGAATAGAACAGTGCGAGGAAATGGCAAGGACAATGCTTGCGAGAAAACAAAATAGTCGACAGATTTTGGAAAGAGGCGGTTCATACTGCAGTTTACATTCAAAACAGGTGCATGTTGAGACCACATGAAAGCAAAACACCTTATGAGTTGTGGTTTGGCAGAAAGGCAACAACAAGACATTTCAAAGTATTTGGCAGCAAGTGCTACATAAAACGGACTGAAGATAACCTCGGTAAATTTGAAGATAGAGCTGATGAAGGTATCTTTCTTGGTTACTCAACAAAAAGCAAGGCATACACATGTTACAACAAGAGGTTGAAGAAAATTGTTGAAAGTGTTGATGTGAAAGTTGATGAAGGTAGAGAACAAGAAACTACTTATCAAGAAAACTACCCTATGTATGAAGAAGTCATTGAAGGTGATGATGAAAAAGAAACAGAGAAGAATCAGAAAATTGATCCGGATGGTGTAAAAACTGAATCTGAAGAAGAAGAAAACAGGAAATTTAAAACAGGACAATTGCGAGAAAAATCATCCAAGTGAGCAGATTATTGGGGATCCCACGGATGGTATTCAGACAAGAAGAACAACGAGTGAGGAACTATTCTCTGTTATCTAGTATTGAACCTAAAAATGTTGCTTGAAGCAAGCACCGATGAAAGTTGGATGAAGGCAATCAATGAAGAACTAGATGAGATAGAGAAAAACAATACCCGGGAATTAGTAC
Source organism: Wollemia nobilis (assembly GCA_028583015.1). Classification (NCBI taxonomy): domain Eukaryota; kingdom Viridiplantae; phylum Streptophyta; class Pinopsida; order Araucariales; family Araucariaceae; genus Wollemia; species Wollemia nobilis. The sequence continues at coordinate 81,424 of JAQPPZ010003983.1, read as the reverse complement.
CTAGACCAACAAATAAAAACATAATTGGCACTAAATGGGTTTTTAGAAATAAATTGAATGAAGATGGGCGAGGTTGTCGGAAATAAGGCAAGATTGGTATGTAAAGGCTATGCTCGGGTTGAAGGCATTGATTTTGAAGAAACTTTTGCACCGGTAGCCAGACTAGAGGCAATCAGAATGTTTCTGGCATTAGCAGTTCATAAAAACTTCAAAGTATATCAAATGGATGTAAAATCAGCATTTTTGAATGGAAAAGCTGGAAGAAGAGGTTTACATTGAACAACCAGATGGCTTCCAACTTGGTGACAATCCAGATTTTGTTTGCAGGTTAAAGAAAGCTTTATATGGATTAAAACAGGCACCCAGAGCATGGTATGCAAGGTTGGATAATTATCTAATTAAACAAGGGTTTAAGAAAGGTTTGGTGGATAGCAACTTATATGTCAAAACAGAGAAGGGTCATCTTATTGTTCTTGTTGTTTATGTAGATGACATAATATTTGGCGGCGACATGGATGAATACTTGCAAAGACATATCAATTAAAATGAAAAAAGAATTTGAGATGTCAATGATTGGTGAACTTTCTTATTTCTTAGGACTGGAGGTCAATCAAAATGAAAAAGGCATTTTTATTTCTCAAGTTAAATATGTAAAAGAAATGCTGAAAAAGTTCACAATGGAAGACAATAAACCGGTCAGAACTCCCATGACAACAGGCTCCAAGTTGAGCAAGGATGATAAATATCCAGATGTGGATCAAACAATGTACGGGTCTATGATTGGAAGCCTTGCTGTATTTAACGACCACTAGACCGGATATACTACAAGCGGTATGCATGGTTGCAAGATTTCGGGCAAGTCCCAAAGAAACTCATGTCACAGGTTGTAAAGAGGATCTTCGGGTATCTCAAGGGTACTATGGATTATGGGTTGTGGTACCCAAAAGGTAAAGATTTCACTTTGATTGCATATTCGATGCAGATTGGGCGAGGATGCATTGATGACCGAAAGAGTACAAGTGGAGGAGCATTTTATCTTGGAGACAGGGTGGTAGCATGGCACAACAAGAAACAAGAATCGGTCTCTCTATCCACTGCGAGAGGCAGAATACATTGCAGCCACAACATGCTGTACTCGAGATATTATGGATGAGACAAACGTTGAAAGATCTTGGTATTCATTTCAAAGAGCCAATATCAATAAAATGTGATAACACTAGTGCTATCAACATATCCAAGAATCCAGTTATGCATTCAAGAACCAAACATATTGCAATCCGATATCATTTCTTGAAGGATAAAGTTGCAGAAGGAGAGGTCAAATTGGATTTTGTTCCAACTACAGAGCAAGTAGCTGATATATTCACAAAACCTTTGCCCAAGGAAGTTTTTGAGTACCTTCGGAAGAAGTTGGGAGTAGTCACACCACCCAAGCACGACTAGCTTTAGGGAACACATTCTCAATGGGTGCATTCATGCCTATACTTATAGTTTTGCTTATTTTATGATTTTTCTAACTATAACAATATTTTCCTGAGAATGGTGTACAGAGACTCAGGGGGAGTCTGCAGCAACCCTTTGGTATTATTGGCAAAGGGGGAGAAGAAGTTGAGCAAGGTTGCTGTGTGTTGCCAACAATTCCAAAGGGGGAGATTGTTGAGCAAGGTGCAGCAAAAGCATTGAGAAAGTATTGTCATTGTTGTCAACACAGACAGATTGATGCAGTTGATGCGATTCGGAGGTCGATCAGATCAAGTGCAAAAAGTTTCAAGGAAAACAGAGGTGACCCAGATTCAGAAATTGGCAGAAAGAGACAAGGAAGAAAACTGTCGCGATATCGCGACATGTTTTATGTCGCGATTTCGCGACAAAAAGTAGGAGAGAGAAAATGCACGCCAAAATGTCACGATTTCGCGACATGTCGAGTTTTCGTTGAGGAGAGAGAAAATGTGTCGCGATTTCGCGACAAAAAGTAGGAGAGAGAAAATGCACGCCAAAATGTCGCGATTTCGCGACATGTCGAGTGAGGAGAGAGAAAATGTGTCACGATTTCGCGACATAAAGTAGGAGAGAGAAAATGCATGCAAAATGTCGATTTGAATGAGAAGAAAAATGTGTAGCGATTTCGTGACATAAATGGAGAAAAAAAATATTTCTTGGAAACAAAGGTGTAGCGATTTCGCTACATGTGAAAGTAAAAGAAGGTGTAGCGATTTCGCTACATGTTGAAAAAAGAGAAACTAAGGTGTAGCGATTTGCGCTACATGTTGAAACAAAGAGAAACTAAGGTGTAGCGATTGCGCTACATGATGAAAAAAGGGAAACTAAGGTGTAGCGATTTCGCTACTAGTCAAAAGTGTAGAACTGAAAGATGCAGCAATGATATTACAAGTCAAAATTTCATGAAAAGAGGCAAGGTGAAAACACAAGGCACAAAGTTGTAAAAATTTTGCCATTGCATGAAGCATAGTGTCGCGATTTCGTGACATGTTCCATTTTTGGAGTTGGCAAGGAGAGTTGTACGGAAGAGCAAAGTGTCACGATTTCGCGACATGTTCCATTTTCTCTGGCAAAGAAGAGTGTACGGAAGCTGAAAGTGTCACGATTTCGTGACAAGTAGGATGATGACGTCAGAAGAGTCAGAAGCGTCGTGATTTCGTGACAAGAATGATGATGACATCAGCAAAGTTGAAAAGTGTCACGATTTCACGACAGGATGAAAGGAAAGCTTGGAAGCAGAGCGTCGTGATTTCGCGACATTATGAAGGATGACGTCAGCAAATGTTCAAAGTGTCACGATATCGCGATAGTAATGTTGGGGTAAAAGCGTAGGAGCATGCAAGGTGACACGTGTCGAAAAAGCGGATAATCATGCGACTGTTACGTAAAAAGTAAGCGATGTCGACAGAGAGTTACAATTGACGAGTGTCGAACATGCAATGGAAACAATGTAGATGCATGATTGAAACGCATTCTAAGTGTCATATGAAGGTATCAAAAAGCATTCGAAGAAGTGAGATTGAACATGATTGAAAGTGCAAACGAAAATTGAAGAATCATTAGAAATTAAAATAGACGATTTAGATTGAAACATAAAATATGAAGGATCGAAAAGCTTTGAGAAGAAGGATGTCAGCATTGAAAGTCGTATTGGAAGGATTCGAACAGCCGAATTGGAAAGAAGAAAAGAATTGAACGGTCGAGAATGTGATCGATTGCATGAAGAATTGAAAGGAAAAGAATAATAGTGTATAAGAGGACATGAGCATAGAATAATTTTGAGAGAGAAGTTGTTGTGAAAGAGAAATATTCGTGAAAAGGAGGGTTTGAATCAAGAAAAATTAGCAGAGCCGTGAGAGTGTGCAGAGTTGGGTTAATTGCAGACCAGTCAGGGTTGTGCATGAAGTGAAGACATTTTTATGTCATTCTAAATTGATCAGAATTGCAGTCCAAGTTGGTGCTTGGTACTAGGGGTTGGTGCTCCATCTGTTGCAGCAAGAAAATTACGAGGGTTGGTGCTCCTTCCGGTGGATCTTGGTAAAGAAGTTGTAAAATTGAAATTTTGCAAAGACTGGATTTGGATTGAAGTCCAAGCGGTTAATTTTTGAGGAGTAGCCAAATTGGTGAACCTCGTTATATTGAGTGTTGTGGTGTGCTCTCATTTTGTTCTTCGGTTTTATAAGTTTTATGTGCTTCAGTCTTTGAATGTTCTTGATTTGAAATTAAATAACTACATCGATTCACCCCCCTCTCAGTGTCATTGTGTGAACATCAATTGGTATCAGAGCAAGGTTCCTTGTACAAGCTTAATCAGCTAAGGAGATCTTGGAAGAAACAATGGCAGGCGGTGAAGGATTTTCATCCAACAAAGCTCCCTTATTTGATGGAACAAATTACACCTTCTGGAAACTCAGAATGCAAACATATCTGAGTGCATTGGGATATGATATTTGGGATTATGTAGATAGTGGATACACAGCACCCACTACTCCTCCAACGAGATACTGCTGAGAAAAAGAAATTTGAGAACAACTCCAAAGCTAAGAATGCCATAATGTGTGGGCTTGTTGACGGTGAAGCGATAAGAGTCATGAGTTGTAAATCAGCAAAAGACATGTGGGATAAAGCGAAGAGCATCCATGAAGGAGACAGTAAGATTAAGGAAGCAAAGCTGCAAACTCATCGAGCACAGTTCGAAGCACTGCAAATGAATGAAGATGAAAACATAGAGACTTATATGCTTTGAGAGTCAACGGAATTATTAATGCAATCGAGAGGACTCGGTGAAGAAATTGATGATGCAGTTGTTGTGAAAAAGGTTCTCGAAACACTTCACAAAAGATTTAACTCCAAAGTCTCTGCAATAGAAGAGGCAAAATATCTAAACAACTTCAGCATGGATGAGTTGCATGGTTCCCTGACAGCATATGAAATGAGAATAGGACAAACCAAGTCTACGAGACGGAGAAGCGGCTTTTAAAGCACACAAGAATGTAAAAGGCTGAACATGAATCCGAGGATGAAGGAACACCTTGGATGAAACAGAAGCCAATTTTGTTCGAAAACTCACAAAAGGAAAAGGAAAATATAGAGGGAAGCTACCTTTTAAATGCTTCAATTGTGGAGGAGTCGGTCATTTTGCAGCCAAATGTCCAATGCAGGAGAGAACCAAAAATGGTGAAGGTTCACACCAAGAAAAAGGTGACTTGGAAGAAGAAACAAAATTTCAGAAAGAACAACTTCAAGAAGAAAAGCTTCATAACCAAGAATGTCAGCAGTTTCGAAGAAAGCACGGATGAGGAGTCTGAAGAAGAAGGAGGTGAAGCTCTGTTCATGGCACTTGAAGAAGAAAGAACGAGAGAAAAATCAGGAAGGTGATGAAAATTCCAAGGATGAAGCTGAAGTGTATTTGGAAGGAGAATTGGTTGCTGCACTTGAAGAGTTGAGTGCAGAAAGGAAGAAGAATAAGAAATTTTCAAAGAAATTAGAGAATGCCAGAGACATAATAAACAATCTGAAAATACGAGACGAGAGGAATTCAAGAAAATGTCCGAAGTTCTTGATGAACAATTAAGCTGTAAAGACAGGTTGAATGCAGCAAGCTAGAGGAAGACATTGTTATGTTAAGGATGCGGTTAGAGGAGATGAATAGAAAATTGAACTGTTTTCATAAGTTTGAAGAAAGTACTTGTAAAGTTGGATAAAATGTTAAATAACCAAAGGCCTTCCGGCATCAAATTTGGTTTAGGCTTTGATGAAGGAGAATCTTCAAAGGATTCAAAGAACTTGAATATAGAACCCATAAAGAAAGAAGAAAAGATCGAGGGTTGAACCGAGAAAAACCAAATCATGCAAAAGAAAACAATAATGCCGAGATTCAAGAAGAATACTGACAAAGATGGATTCACAAAAGTCACACATCCAAGGAGGAGAAGAGTCATGGCTCCTACTTCAAGCTGGCAAAGACCGGCACCCGAGGTTTAATCATGCATTTTCCGGTTATTGTTTTAAATGCAATGCTTATGGCCATAAGATTTCAGATTGCGAGGCATAATGTATCTCAAAGGAATTTTACCAAGCAGAAATGTTTTTTCTCCTTTAATGAATTATGCAGTTGAATGTTATAATTGTCATAATTTTGGACATATTGCTAGAAAGCTGAGAAGCACTTTTGCATCAAATAATTATCGGGGTAGAAAATCTCAGCCAAGTGGGTTGAAACAAAACCAGAAATTTCTTGAAAAACAGGCACATGCTAATGAAAGGACAAAGGCAAAACAAGTAGCAAAATATGCTATCAAACGAGAATGGAAAGAAAAGGAATCTTTGATTGTCCAGACTGCTTTTAAAGCTCAGAACAAATCAGCACCTTGGATACTTGACGGTGGTTGTTCCGGTCACATGACGAGGTGACAAGCAAAAGTTTGAGAATTTACAGAATTATGAAGGTGGTTACGTGAAATTTGGAAATAATGATGGAGCAAAGATTGTTGGAAAGGGATCAGTCAAGATCAGTGATGGCAATATAAAATCAAAAGAAGTCTTGTTTGTAATTGGCCTGAAGCATAACTTGCTAAGTGTAAGTCAAATATGTGACAGAGGTCATGATGTAATCTTCAAGAAGGAGGGTTGTGAAGTAAGAAAGACAAAAAATGGAAAGTTAATAGCCATTGGATCGAGAACTTCTGGAAATCTGTATACACTTTCGAAAACTGCAGAAGGAACATGCTTGATTGGACAGGAAGATGAAAACGGCTATGGCACAAGAGGCTTGGGCATATTAGTTTTGACAATCGGCAAAAATCAGTTCAAAAAGAGCAATTAGAGATATACCAAACATTGGCAAACCTATAAATAGCATCCGTGAGTCATGCCAAAAGGGAAAACAAACCAGAGCCACTTTCAAAGCAAAAGAATACTTCACTAGCAAGCCATTAGAACTAATTCACAGTGATCTATGTGGACCCATGAGAACTGAAAGCATAAATGGACACAAATATTTTATGTTGTGTATAGATGACTACTCAAGAATGACATGGGTACTATTTTTGAAACTCAAGTCAGAAGCCTTTGAGATGTTTAAAACCTTCAAAAATCTTGTTGAGAATCAATCAGGAAAAAGAATTAAATGCCTAAGATCAGACAGGGGAGGAGAGTTTATCTCCAAAGAATTTGTAGAATACTGTCAAAAACATGGGATAAGAAGACAGTTTTCAGCAGCTAGGACACCTCAGCAGAATGGTGTTGTAGAAAGGAAGAATAGAACAATGCAGGAAATGGCAAGGACAATGCTGGCGAGAAAACAAAATAGCTGACAGATTTTGGAAAGAGGCAGTTCATACTGCAGTTTACATTCAAAACAGGTGCATGTTGAGACCACATGAAAGCAAAACACCTTATGAGTTGTGGTTTGGCAGAAAGGCAACAACAAGACATTTCAAAGTATTTGGCAGCAAGTGCTACATAAAACGGACTGAAGATAACCTCGGTAAATTTGAAGATAGAGCTGATGAAGGTATCTTTCTTGGTTACTCAACAAAAAGCAAGGCCTACACATGTTACAACAAGAGGTTGAAGAAAATTGTTGAAAGTGTTGATGTGAAAGTTGATGAAGGTAGAGAACAAGAAACTACTTATCAAGAAAACTACCCTATGTATGAAGAAGTCATTGAAGGTGATGATGAAAAAGAAACAGAGAAGAATCAGAAAATTGATCCGAGATAGTGTAAAAGCTGAATCCGAAGAAGAAGAAAACAGGAAATTTAAAACGAGGCAGCTGGCGGAAAAATCATCCAAGTGAGCAGATTATTGGGGATCCCACGGATGGTATTCGAGACAAGAAGAACAGCGGTGAGGAACTATTCTCCGTTATCTAGTATTGAACCTAAAAATGTTGCTTGAAGCAAGCACCGATGAAAGTTGGATGAAGGCAATCAATGAAGAACTAGATGAGATAGAGAAAAACAATACCCGGGAATTAGTACCTAGACCAACAAATAAAAACATAATTGGCACTAAATGGGTTTTTAGAAATAAATTGAATGAAGATGGGCGAGGTTGTCGAGAAATAAGGCAAGATTGGTATGTAAAGGCTATGCTCGAGTTGAAGGCATTGATTTTGAAGAAACTTTTGCACCGGTAGCCGGACTAGAGGCAATCGAGAATGTTTACGGCATTAGCGAGTTCATAAAAACTTCAAAGTATATCAAATGGATGTAAAATCAGCATTTTTGAATGGAAAAGCTGGAAGAAGAGGTTTACATTGAACAACCGAGATGGCTTCCAACTTGGTGACAATCCAGATTTTGTTTGGAGGTTAAAGAAAGCTTTATATGGATTAAAACAGGCACCCAGAGCATGGTATGCAAGGCTGGATAATTATCTAATTAAACAAGGGTTTAAGAAAGGTTTGGTGGATAGCAACTTATATGTCAAAACAGAGAAGGGTCATCTTATTGTTCTTGTTGTTTATGTAGATGACATAATATTTGGCAGCAGCATGGATGAATACTGCAAAGACATATCAATTAAAATGAAAAAAGAATTTGAGATGTCAATGATTGGTGAACTTTCTTATTTCTTAGGACTGCAGGTCAATCAAAATGAAAAAGGCATTTTTATTTCTCAAGTTAAATATGTAAAAGAAATGCTGAAAAAGTTCACAATGGAAGACAGTAAACCGGTCAGCACTCCCATGACAACAAGGCTACAAGTTGAGCAAGGATGATAAATCCCCGGATGTAGATCAAACAATGTACGGGTCTATGATTGGAAGCTTGCTTGTATTTAACGACCACTAGACCGAGATATATTACAAGCGGTATGCATGGTTGCTAGATTTCGAGGCAAGTCCCAAAGAAACTCATGTCACAGTTGTAAAGAGGATCTTCGGGTACCTCAAGGGCACTATGGATTATGGGTTGTGGTACCCAAAAGGTAAAGATTTCACTTTGATTGCATATTCGATGCAGATTGGGCGAGGATGTATTGATGACCGGAAGAGCACAAGTGGAGGAGCATTTTATCTTGGAGACAGGGTGGTAGCATGGCACAACAAGAAACAAGAATCGGTCTCTCTATCCACTGCGAGAGGCAGAATACATTGCGGCCACAACATGCTGTACACGAGATATTATGGATGAGACAAACGTTGAAAGATCTTGGTATTCACTTCAAAGAGCCAATTTCAATAAAATGTGATAACACTAGTGCTATCAACATATCCAAGAATCCGATTATGCATTCAAGAACCAAACATATTGCAATCCGATATCATTTCTTGAAGGATAAAGTTGCAGAAGGAGAGGTCAAATTGGATTTTGTTCCAACTACAGAGCAAGTAGCTGATATATTCACAAAACCTTTGCCCAAGGAAGTATTTGAATACCTTAGGAAGAAGTTGGGAGTAGTCACACCTCCCAAGCAGCGACTAGCTTTAGGGAACACATTCTCAATGGGTGCATGCATGCCTATACTTATATTTTGCTTAAAGATTTTTGCTAATCTAACAATATTTTCCTGAGAATGGTGTGCATAGACTCGGGGGAGTCTGCAGCGACCCTTTGGTATTATTGGCAAAGGGGGAGAAGAAGTTGAGCAAGGTTGCTGTGTGTTGCCAACAATTCCAAAGGGGGAGATTGTTGAGCAAGGTGCAGCAAAAGCATTGCAGAAAGTATTGTCATTGTTGTCAACACGAGACAGATTGATGCGATTGATGCAGTTCAGAGGTCAGTCAGATCAAGTGCGAGAAAGTTTCAAGCAAAACAGAGGTGACCCAGATTCAGAAATTGGCAGAAAGAGACAAGGAAGAAAATTGTCGCGATTTCGCGACAAAAAGTAGGAGAGAGAAAATGCACGCCAAAATGTCGCGATTTCGCGACATGTCGAGTTTTCGTTGAGGAGAGAGAAAATGTGTCGCGATTTCGCGACATAAATGGAGGAAAGGAGCTTGCAATGAAGAGAGTAGCGATTTCATGACATGTTGAAGTTTCGATTTCAAAGCATGTGAAATGTATGGAAACAAAGGTGTAGCGATTTCGCTACAAATTGAAAGTTAAGAAAAGAGTGTGGAGATTTGACACATGTTAAAATTAAAGAAGTAAGGTGTAGCGATTTCGCTACATGTTGAAAAAAGAGAAACTAAGGTGTAGCGATTTTGCTACATGTTGAAACAAAGAGAAACTAAGGTGTAGCGATGGCGCTACATGTTGAAACAAAGGGAAACTAAGGTGTAGCGATTTCGCTACTAGTCAAAAGTGTAGAACTGAAAGATGCAGCAATGATATTACAAGTCAAAATTTCATGAAAAGAGGCAAGGTGAAAACACAAGGCACAAAGATGTAAAAATTTTGCCATTGCATGAAGCATAGTGTCGCGATTTCGTGACATGTTCCATTTTCGCAGTTTGGCAAGGAGAGTTGTACGGAAGAGCAAAGTGTCACGATTTCGCGACATGTTCCTTTCGTGGCAAAGAAGAGTGTACGGAAGCCGAAAGTGTCATGATTTCGTGACAAGCAGGATGATGACGTCAGGAAGAGTCGAAAGCGTCGCGATTTCGTGACAAGAATGATGATGACGTCAACAAAGTTGAAAAGTGTCACGATTTCACGACGGGATGATAGGAAAGGTGCTGGAATCTGGAAGCGTCGTGATTTCGCGACATTATGAAGGATGACGTCAGCAAAAATTAAAAGTGTCGCGATATCGCGACAGGAAACTGTTTGGCGGGTAAAAGCCGTAGGAGCATGCAAAATGACACGTGTCAAAAAAGCATAATCATGCAGCCTGTTACGTAAATGATGGCGATGTCGAACAGACAGTTACACATTGACAGTGTCGAACATGCATGGAAACAGATGTAGATGCATGCTTGAAACGCTTTCTAAGTGTCGTATAGGTTGTATCGAAAAAGCATTCGAACGGTCGAAGTGCGACATTCGAACAATCGATTGAAAGTGCAAACGAACAGTAGATTGAAGAATGCATTAGAACAGTCGATTAAAATAGACGCATTTACAGCATTCGAAACATAAAATAGGAAGGATCGAAAAGCTTTCGAGAAGAAGGATGTGCAACATTCGAACAGTCGTATTTGGAAGGATTCGAACAGCCGCATTGGAAAGAAGAAAAGAATTCGAACGGCTCGAGAATGTCATCCGATGCATGAAGAATTGAAACGCGATAGAAGACAAAGAGTCCCGATGAGAAAAATAGGGTATAAGAGGATAGTCGAGCACAAAATAATGTTGCTTTGTTAGAGAGAAGTTGTTGCAGAAAAGAAATATTCTTGTGAAAAGAGGGTTTGAATAAGAAAATTAGCGAGCCGTGAGAGTGTGCGAGGTTGGATTAATTGCGGACCATTCGAGGTTGTGCATGAAGTGAAGACACTTTTATGTCATTCTAATTGATCAGAATTGCAGTCCAAGTTGGTGCTTGGTACTAGGGGTTGGTGCTCCATCAGTTGCGACGAGAAAATTACGGGGTTGGTGCTCCTTCCGGTGGATGCTTGGTAAAGAAGTTGTAAAATTGAAATTTTGCAAAGGCTGGATTTGGATTGAAGTCCAAGCGGTTAATTTTTGAGGAGTAGCCAAATTGGTGAACCTCGTTATATTGTGTGTTGTGGTGTGCTCTCATTTTGTTCTTCCCGGTTTTATAAGTTTTCTGTGCTTCGGTCTTTGAATGCTTCTTTGTTTTGAAGTTAAATAACTACACTGATTCACCCCCCCTCTCAGTGTCATTGTGTGAACATCACCCTTTCAAATATTTTCTAATTGAATTTTTCATGATACAATATGTTTGTCCTGCCACTTTATAATTTCGTTGGTTCAGTCTTGTATATACCTCTATTTTATTTCATTATTATTATTATTATTATTATTATTATTATTATTATATATATATATATATATATATAATTATATATATTTATTATTATCATTTCTAATAATATATATATATATATATAAAAAAAAAAAAATTGTAATATTTTCTAGAGGTTTATTGGACTATTTTCCACCACCTAGCAACTTATTTTTCTTTTCTCTCTTTTTGGTTTTGTTTTTGTGTTTGGGTTTTGATTTTCTGTTTCAATCCTACTGTTTGCCAAGTTTAGATACAAATTTCAGAATTTATAACTATTCTTAACATAGCATAAATAAAATAAAATTTTTGAACAATCCTAATGTTACTAAAATTAGGTGTGACCCACGGTCTATGAATCCATACAACCAATTCTAGTACAATAGGAGGAAAGTAAAAATGCTTGAAAAATAAATTTTACTGGAAATGAAATTGTTGAAGTAAAAGGTAAATTACTACTATTCTTTGACTATTAGGAGGGATTTCATTATAGTTGTGTCACTCAACGTAACTACTTCCTACTAAAAAAATAGGGTCCTAAACAAATTTTAGGTTGTTTTTAGCGTTCACATACTTCCTATTCTTTTTTATAGGTCCTAAATCAAATTAACAATAGTAATCACCCAAAGCAAGGAAATTGCAGAAAATAAAATTTGCTGAATTTGAAATTTGTAAAATTTGTAGAAAATAAATTTTTAATCTATGAAAGCAGTAAAAATGATTCCTTCAAGAGAAAAGAACCTGGCAACGTCGAACGAATGAGCTTGTTGGAACCATCTTCGGTCCACTATGACTCGTATGCACACCAAGTTCTCATATGTACTCCTTTTCACATACAAGTAAGCCTCTCTCTTTGTACTTTGAAACAACTTTTTGGATTAACCACTACGGTGCTACTCTCCCTGACAACGATGCCAAAATGATCAGCTATAGTAGCTTACATTTAATTTTACCAATACGAGTTAATCCAAGTTAGATTTAAAGAGTAGCAACCCAGTATAGATTGTATCATAGTAATTAATACTAAGCTTAGTTCAGGTCTCTTTCTAGTTTCATGTGTTGCAGAAATTAAAGTTTGTGGAAAATAAAATAAAATTAAATTAAATATGCAATTTATGAATTATTCTAATGTGGATCCACGTAATTAATGCATTATTTATCTATTATAATTTCTAATTATATTTTCATGTAAATTAATATTTTAATCTAATTCTATCTACCATGTTAGTGGGGGGAAGATATTTAGGGACTAACCTTTCGGAGTGGGCCTTGCCTCCGAAAGGTTAGTGTTAAGCCCTTTCCCCTATTTTCTATTTTACTTTAACTTCAATAATATACTCTCATTTTAATTAATCTAATTATTAATTATTTCACCCATGGATCTCTTTATAGCATGTTTGAAGATGATTGTAATATTTGTTGTACCTTCACCCTCCTACTGGATGCGTGGTTATCCTCACGACATGTGCCTTATGGAGTCATTGGTAATTTTTAAATTTTGAATCCTTGCCCTTGAAGCGATGTGATGGATGTGGGATTGATCCCTTGGTGCTTTGAAGTAGAACTTCCTCGGTTATCTCTAGCTCTTTTGTTCATTCCTCTAGTTTTTTCTTGTCTCTTTGGTTCTAGTTCACCCTTGGGATGTTTGTGTTCTTTTGTGGTGGTCCCTAGGGCTTATTTATTTTAAAAGGTTGTGGGTTTCCTTTCAAAACCCTCTTTTTCTTAATAATATCAAAAAAATCTAGAGCTCAATAAATACCTATAGTGAAGGAACAAAGTATACATATCTTAAATATTAATAATATTAAACAATCTAATTTTACTAATATAACTAAAGGAAATATTGCATGTCAATGGCTTGTGGAAACATAATGATATTTTTGACTTGATGATTTTTCTAGTAGTACAAAGCTAATATTATTATTTTGAGTTTAGGATGTGCCATGTCTATATGATTGAGGAATAAATATATACATCCAAACAGATAAAAGATAAAAGACCAGAAAAATGCACTTAGAATGAAATTTTATATTTTATATTAAGATACAATGGAGCCTTGGTCTCCTTGTAAAAAATATGCAAGGGTCTAATTACAATGATAATATCTTGCTTGCTTTACAAAATTACAATGAGCAATAGAGGGGAAGCCCTTTTTGCATATCAAGAGAATAGTGGGTGTTGACGATATTTGTTGCTACAATAAATTTTTTGAATGGGCTTGAGTGTCCTTGTGGTCCATCCTTGCTCTAGCAACCTTCAACAACATATCACCTACACACATATGCTTGCTAACATAAACAAAAAAAAATTAGTAGCACTTGTTTGATATTAATAAAATAAGCTTTAAAACCTAAAATTATATATTTGTATAGTATAAAAAATAATACGTAAAATATAGAAAGCAATAAAATAAGATACCTTGTTGTTTTACCTATTTTGATCTATATCTAGAAGTGGTTGATATGTTCCTGTATAAATGTAGGACTACATTTGTAGACCCTCATGATTGTGTTTGTCATTGCATCCCCTCAACATTGAATTTGGGGTTGAACACCCTAAAGCCTATATTTGTGCACCCTTGAGACTACATTTTGGACTATGTAACCTGAACATTGTGTTTGGGACTAAATGGTGGAAGGACAAGGGTTTGTTCTCCTTGACTTCGATGGTTCAATCCCTAATAATTCTTCAGTACTCCTATCATATGTTTAGTATTTTCATGATATGTTTTTAGTCCTATATAGGTTATTAAAATCATGGTACCTTTATAGGATTTTAAAATATGAGGAGGGAAAGGATATATTGTAAGCCAGGCCTGCCAACTTATAGTAACTAGGAAGCCACCTATCCTAGATAGCTAGAGTGAGTCACCTAGGATGTCTCACTTAGGTGGAGTGGTGGCATGTGGGTAGGTGATACTAGAGTGAGGTGTATGATATATGGTAAATGGGAGGGTTACATGTGTCTAGGATACTTGGATAGTGGAGAGATAAGGAATCCTAGGTAAATCTTCCAGATTTTATAAAATTTGTAAAATAGGATAATGTATAGTAAATTATGCCTAAGTTAAGCCTTAGTCACAATTTTTATTTCACTTATTTTTTGTGTGGGTGGGTTTTATGGTGTGTTAGGATTTGATGTCTAGAGTAACTACATATTTTTCAATAGAATTATATGAGAACCTACTTTATTTATATTTTCAATATAAAGAAGTCAAGAAAATTATAGGTTTATTCTAGTAGCCTACATAAAATCATTGGAATACCAACCACAAATAATTTTTTTGGTGAAGAGAAATATGACTTATTATTTCATTGTCATTTCTTAAAACATACAATGTTAGTGCACTTATGTTAGGTATATCCCTATTCTTGATAAATGAGGCCACATATGTGAATAATCAAGAAGCTTTAAGAACATGAAAATGCTACAAATACATTAATTAATTATTAATATTTAATTATAACATTTCTTTTGTATTAGATTTTTTTTTTTTTTACATTGTGGAATAATTAGCCACTACAATGATCCAAGTACACTATCCATATTTTTATGGTCACCATAGTATTTTATGTTATCTACCTCAAAAGCCACCACATAATTCTTACATAGTCCACCCTTATAACCACCATGCCACAATAATTTTAAAACTTTTACACCACTGAAAGCACCAGGAAACAGATAAGCACTTAGTCTAATGAAGCTCGATATTTGAACCTTGGACCTATACCCCCATTACGATGTTTGGAAGAACCAATTGGTCTACACCTCGGACCTTTGTATTAGATTGAATTAAAAGATCATTTATTTTGTATTATATTTTTAATAAAATAATGTTTGATTATGTTTCTAATGTTCTATACACTTGTCAACATAAAATTATTTTCTTGAAAATCATATATTGTTATCATACCCTAAAATAAAATATTATTAAAAATTATATTTAAAATGGTGTCTTGACATATGGTATCACAACCTAGTTATCAAAATATGGACCTTTTGGAAAACATATTCTAAATTGATATTGATATAATGATTCACATGATAGGACATGGGGTATGAATTTTTTTTTATGGGAAAATACAACTAGAAATGAATGAAGAAGATAAGGTATCACAACATATAGAGCATGAAACTCCTACGCATAAGAAGGAGACTTTTAATTGTTATATGAGCTAAGTTGGATAAGCAATAAAAAAATTGAATAATATTTGTAGATGCAAGACCCTAACACTCCTTAAAACCCATACACATTGCATAACCTAAATCTTGCATAGTAAAAATGTGCCTAAGATTTAACTTAGGTATATTTTCTTGCACATTATCCTATTTTCTAGATATTATAAAATTTAGAAAATCTCCCTAGGATTCCTTGTCTCTCCACTTGATAAGTGTCTTAATAATCACTATCCCTACTCTTACCACATCTAAAACACCTCACTTCACTCTCACCTACCCACACACCATCTACCCACTTGGCTACACTAGCTTACCACCTATCATTACCTCCCTCACCTTCCAAAAGCCTATAAATACACAATCATTTCATCAATAAAAGGAGAAATGAAAGAGCATTGTCACACACAAAAATAATGCCAGGAGGATTATAAATTTCTCAAAGACTAAGCCACAGGAGTTGATGAGCATCGATGAGAGTCCTTCTACCACATAGTCTAAAATGTAGCCTATATTTGACCAATCCCAAATGCAGTTTGCATTTACCAAATGCAACTTGTAGGTCCCAAACATGTCCTACAAGTCCCAAATGCAAACCACATTTGTGTAAGATTTCCCAACTTGTTTTAATCATATCTCACTCATCTGGACTTCGTTTGAGATACAATTTTGAGGGTAGGTTCTTGGAAAACCCTAGATCATTTGGAATAACATAAACCCAAACATAGCCTATGTTTAAAAATTTTAGTCTATAGGTCACAAACATAGTCTATAGTTCCCAAGTGTATCTCGTGGATCCCAAACATAACCTACAAGTGCATAGGCTCTAGAACAAATAATTTTATACTTAGATCAACATCAATGACATAGAAAGGCTTGGATTTTTACTATTTTATATTTTGCATATGTTTTGGATTTTGAAAGTATTTTTGTTCAAGTTTTTTGTAGCTTTATTTATATCAATACGGGACTTACACAGTGAAGGCCATTCATGTGCTACTGATTCTTTTGTATGATATAGGATTTATGAACAAATGATATTTTTTTGAATAGTTTTTGAAGCAAGGGTATCCCACAAGGATACACAAACCCACCCCCTATTTTTATTATAGTAGTAAGACTCATGGAATCCACCTCCATTTGATTTACAAAAGTTTTTTTCCTTTTTCCCATTGTACTCAAAGCAAGCAATTCATTTGTAATCATACCCCTGCACATAGTGGACATAATTGTTGTAAAAAGAGGAGACCAAGGCTCCAATATAGTTCAATATAAAATATAAATCATTTCTTATATTATATTTTAATACATTACATATATTTTATCATTTAATTTTGTTAGGGTGTCACTTTTATTCCTATAATATCATCATGAAATAATTTCTAGACGTACAAGTGAAATATGAAATACAACAACTAGAGAAAGAAATTCCTTATTAGAGTAGTCAAAATAATCTAGAGCCCAATAAATACCTACAATGAAGGAAGAAAGTATACATATCTTAAATATGAATAATATTAAACAATCTAAGTTTACTAAAATAACTAAAGGAAATATTGCATGTGAATGGCTTGTGGAAACATAATAATATTTTTGACTTGATGAGTTTTCTAGTAGGACAAAGCTAAGATTGCTATTTTGAGTTTAGGAGGTGCCATGTCTATATGATTGACGAATAAAGAAATCATAATGAAACTCTACAAAAAGTAGTTCAATTAGGAGTTATCCAAAGGTCAATATAGGAAGGAATATATTTCGTATATGTATATTCAAAGATAGATTCAATACTTTTACAATATTCATAAGGGAAGCAAATCAATCAATAACTAAATATGAATAAAATTTTATAGAATTTATGGTAGATATACTTAACCCTAAAAATAAAATTATTTTAATAAATATTTGCTCTCTAGATTAATTCCATAAGGAAAACTTAACCTTAAATTATTAAGAGAACTTAACCTTAAAATTTGCACAAAGCATATAGGTAAGATCATATAGAATTGGATTTTAGATCTCTATTATATCAACTAGAGTATTTTATTTAAGTTGTATTTTCATTATTTTAACATACATGTTCTACAAGAAAGCTTGTGCAGAAGGTGTACCAAATCGACCTCTAGCGTATGGAGTGAAATATCAATTTAATTATAAAAATATAATTTAAGGGTTATTTCATAAGCATTTTATACCAAAGGAAGGGTCTTCATTAGGGTAATCTAGATAATCTTAGTTCACTTAGAACAAACAATAGAATATGTTTGCATATAATAAAAGACTATAAAAAATGAGGGATATTTGAAATTAGTGTTATAGTGTTTATGGGAATAAAATTTTTATGCAAACATTTCTACATATTTTTTTACTTAGAGATACAATATCTAGAACATATTGCTTTAGGAGAAGGAATTGCAATAAACCCATGTAAAATAAATACCATTGTATACTGACCAAATATAAATAGTTTATCAGATATGAGATGATTTATAGTACATACTACATAGTATTACATATTTGTGGGAAACATCTTAAGGATTTCCAACCCTATCACTTCGTTTTAATATAAGGGAATTTTTATCTACACAAAATATCATGGTTTGCTATGGGATGATAACTTGCACCTAGTAATCACACCTTATATTCATTTATATAGTTATGAAGTTTTTTTGGTATTGAACATGATCCATAAGGAGAAGTTAGGTATTTTTCTAAGGTCGACTCCTCATTAGACATGGTTTTATACTCACTTTCCCAAAATAATTTCATACATTCAAGGAAAAAGGGAGAGAGATTATAGAAAATAAAATCTAATTTAGAAAAGGCGATGTGCAAAGATCAAAATATTTCTCCTATATATGATTAGGATGAAATGAACACATATTTTTTTCTAATACTTAGCAAGTGAATACGATTTTGATGTACCATGTAAGGATCTACATGCATGTTGTATACAATAAATATAATAAAGTGGAATTAGTCATAAACTCATATATATATATATATATATATATATAAATAGATACTATAATAGATGGTACAAAGGTGTTAGGTTAAAAGAGGTTCAAATACCATTAACCAAATGAGTCAAGGCTTAATCTAGATTATTATGTAGAATAAAAAGTGAAAAGAAATACACACAAGTCTAGGTATTAGGTATGAGGAGGTAGTTTTTTATACCTTATACCAAAACTAAAACCACTATTTATAAGTAAAACTAGGGTTTCTCTACCTTAAAAACTATATTCAAAATTTCATCTACCATAATGTTATATTTTGTTTGATTCATTGAGATCCATATGATAGGATTGAGTTGACCTCACTAAATAAAGTCCAGGGTTAATAATTTAGAATTTTTTATATGATTAAGTGAAAAATTAATTATTTGAATTAGTTTTCTTAATTTTGTCATGTAAATTAGGAAAATATTATTTAATTATCATTATTTTCTCTATATGACAAGCTTGAATGATAGGGTGGATAATTTATTATCTAGCATTGCTGATTTGATGCATATTTTTTGACATATATATTATTTTGTTTTAAAAATACTACTAGGTTTAGAAAATATTAACTTCTACACATAAATTTACAAATATTACTAGATGAATAATATTAGATAAATTCAGAAGTGAAGCTTTTGTATAATAAATCACACAAGATACCACACCTATAAAATTTATATTTTAAGGTGCTAAGATACATCATAGGAATAATTAAACTTTAAAATATCCATACTCCATATAATCCTCTAAAGTACAACATAGGTACCATAATATACATAAAGAGTCTTATGTATAAACAACATAGCCCATAAATTTATACAATAGATATCCATGGTTTGAGTTCTAGTTCAAGTAGTATCTTTAAAATTTATACATAATAATCCATAAATCTACTTAGTATTTACATAATCATAAGTTTTATATTTAGGTAATTATATGATTCATTCATAAATAATACAATGGATGGTGTATCAGACTGTTATTCTTCTTCTTGTTATATTAATTTATTCTTTAATTGTAGAAAAATTGCTCCTTAAAGAATATGTGATTACAAGACAAAAAAATTCAAAAATATGTATGGCTTCTAGATTACCATCATTCTAACTTCTCAAATAGAACTAGAATGTGAAAAAATTGCTTATAATGTAGGTTAATATCTAGAGTTTCTAAATGTGGAGTATCATCTCAAGAAGTGTATAACACTAAGAATATAAAATAATATTTTAAGGCATCTCTCAAGTACTAGGCTATTAAAAGTTTGGAAAATATAAAATCCATCTGATACATTAAATAAAATGCCTTGGTATCATTATTTTCTAATGCTTACTTTTATGCACTTCTAATCAATATTAAATATAGTCATTATCCATATTGATCAACCAATTGAATATTAATTGAAACTTGTATAGATGTCTCAAGAAAAGGGTAACATCTTACACCCTAGAAAATAATATAGAGATAATAGGTTAATGATGAGATAAAGTCAACGGAAACTAAGATGAAAAATGAAAGGCAAGATAGAGAAAGGGGAGGTAGGAAATAAGGTTAGAAGAGGAAAAAATATATATAAGGGATAATAAATATAGGAATGAGAGGTCATCATGATGAACTATCTATATTAAGATCAAATATTAAAACCCAAGTAAGCTTAAAACTTGGAATCTTAATTTTTTAGTTAAGACATTCATACTTGTATAATGTTCATTTATTGTAGTAATATTTTGGATAGTTTTTTCGAGCTAAAAATATTTTGAAATCATGATTGATCTTTGTAGCCATACTGTTTGACAACCTATAAATTTTAAGTATAATTTGGACTATCAATTTATTGAATGTGTAGTTAACTTTCTAATTCTATTACTTGTTAGCTCATAGACATTTTATACAATGCAAAAAAGTGAAACATGAGATATTTATATTTTTCACAAGGGATCAAGATAAACGGTAATATTGGCTACAAAGATTTATATATGGATTTATAAGCAACAACTTTGCCATTTTTGGTATAAATAGGAATGTAACGGGCAAATGCCTTCTATAAATATCTTTTAAAGTATGTGTGACTTCCCCAAGGTAGAATAAGGAGGATATATATTTATAGTTGTATGTGTAACTTCTCCTAATATAGATGTCATCAATATTAAATAATTTTAATGTTAAATATTTTGACACCATAATATTACATATAGAAAGTATTTTGATCCCATCTATTTCAAATTATATATTTTCCTCATATATCTACATTGGTAGTGAAATCATAGATAACTATTAAAAATTAATTTTGAATCTTTGATTTGAAATAGGGGATTGCCCAAGTATGTCAATAATATCCTTTAAAGAATTGATTCTTATAAAATTAGTTGTCCACGATTAATAAGGATGAGGTTCTTAGTATAGCAATTAATTATATTGATAAGATTGTATGATAATCATGTTAGAAGCATTTTGAATCATAAGGAGTTTTTTATAAATATTAGAACTTGTATGATCACATTTAATCTGTACAAGTTGGTATATTTAGAGAAGAGATTGATACTATAAACATGGAATATTTTATAACAATTGATAAGTATGTAAGTTGGTTAAGGAATTGAGATATTATGTCAACACTACAAAAGGAGTTAACAAAATGAAGTATACAAGGTAAATATGTGTTAGATATAAATCTGAAGTATTAAGAAATTAAATAAAACGTAGGTGCTACTATTTTTCTATTCTATACTCAAAGTGAGAGTGACCATGATGGTAAAATAACATAGGAACATATAGTTGTTTATTGAACATATTAGATGTTCAATTCCATAAAATTAGGAGATATTTAATGCATAACTAAGCATAAAAACATCATCAAATACTGTAACACAATAGATTCTAGAGAACGAGTTTTTTTTGAGTATATTACTCTTTACAAATTATTGGGTAAGGTCAACTATTAGTTAGTTATTTTTTTTTGGTAAGGTACTTCACATTGCTAGTATGGGTATTAATTAGTTTTGTATTTATTGCACAAAGAATAGGAAAACAAAAATAGTTTTTTTGTTAAATAAATGGTTGTTAAGTAAAATTAATGATGGTATTAAGATAGTTGCATTACTATATCATGATAAGATAGATTAAATATAAAATCTTAGTGATTTCCTATCTTCTTCTTATTTCTCTTATATGAAGAGTGACTATATGGATATTTAAGTACTTCAAGGCACTTATGGAAGATCAATTTTAAATAATTTTTGAGTGCTTGAGGATAGATGAAGTGAATATGTGAGAAGTGTATTTTTTTACTTCTTGTGTTTTCATAGAAATACCATTTATATGACTATCCATTAAATATTATAGTATAATGGGGAGGATAACAAAAATAACAAGATCATTATGAATGCAACTAGATGTATATTGTATTCTTATAAAATGGATCCAATCATTTGGGGTAAAGCAATAAACAATATAACATATATTATTACTATAACTTATATCATAATTAGTTCTGCATATTTCAATCTATAATTTTGGCATATATTATAATATATATTAGTAGAAGATGAAACTAAAGAGTCGGTTAGAATTCCTAAGAGTAGAACTACAAAGTATTACAAAATTTGAAGAAACAAAATAAAACTGATTAATTTAATCCATGGATCAACTTTGTATAAATAGCAAAGTTCATCATTGAGAGCCATTGGATTACAACAACTCATCAAGTCTGATGAAGACACCACTAAGACTTCACCTGACACATGGAGGAGTGGAAAATCAAGTGTGTCTATCCTAGTAGAACTTAAGATAATATTCACTTATTCTAACATCCTCCCTTAAGTGATACTAGGGGTGGTTTGTACAAATGAGTCCCGACAACAAGGCATTATGAGGTACTCATGTACAATGATTTCTTTTCTAAAGATATGGTAAAAACCCAATAGGAAAAGCCATCAATCAAAAAAGAAATAAGGAAGAGGCTTATTTTCAAATGGCGAATATTGTCCTCTTAAAACAATAAAAGGACGAGTCTCGAGAACATGTCCAGATGAGGTACTAATTTACAAAATATAGATGGTGAAAAAATCCATTGGGGAAAAATCATTTTTTATAGGAAAAATATCCAAGATAGAGGCATGTCTTAGGATGGTGAAGATTGTCCTCTCAACATAAAAAAAGAATGAGTCCTCAAAACTTGACCTGATTAGGTACTCATGAACAATACATACCTTTGGAGAGATGATGAAAAAACCATAAGGGAAAAAACCATCCTCCAAAGAATACAATATTAAAAGGAGAGGTGGAAGATCTCCATGTCAATGTAGTTGTATTACTCAAAGTTTCTCTCACAACTATATGTAACACGAAGAAGAAAGTGACTTCGTGAATATGTGTGCAATTTGCTACTCAGTTGGAATATAGTTCAAGTATATGTCCCCATTATGAATGTATTGCTGAATTAAATGCATATGTATCTCAATGTGCTTGGTGCACTGATGCTCAACTGGATTTAGTGCAATGTGAATCATGCTCTAATTTTCAGACCAAAGAGTTATAGGTTTGTCATGGGATAAACCAAATTCTCTTAGAATTTGAACAATCCAAAGAGCTTCTTGACTTTCTAAAACTACTGCCCTGTATTATGCCTCTATATATAATAAGGCTACTACTTGTTGTTTTTTTACATAACTAGGCTATTGGCAAATAACCAAGACAAAAGACATGGCTATAAGTTGAACATATGTCTTCTATTGAACATGTCCAATCTAAATTTGTGTAGCCAATGATATCCATGGATTTTCCCTTATATAAGAGCCCAAATTGATTAGTTCCTTGCAAGTAGTAGAGGATTATTTTTGCTACTTTCCAATGACTGAGGTGAGAATCTAGATATGAGGCCAACAACATATGAGATATCTAGATGAGTATGAGTAAGGTATAATAGACTCCCTACAAGTTGATGGTATAGAGTTGCATCACATAGAGGGGATGAGCAGAAGTACTTAGATTTATGCCATATTGAAAAGGTGTAGGAGAAGGTTTGCAATCTGATATTTTAAATCTCTAAAGAAGATCTAGAGTGTATTTTTGTTGACACAATGAAATACCTATATTTGTTTGATTTATTTGGATCCCAAGGAAGTAACGAGCTAAACCTAGATCAACCATATCCATTTTTTTATAGAGGGAGTCTTTTATAGTCTGAATGTAATTTAAGGTACTACCAGTGATTAGAAAATCATCAACATATAAAATAAGAATGGTGATTTTTCCTTCATCTCTCCAAATGTATACTTTGTTATAATACTCACAATGAGAAAAACCTGCGGAAAGAAGGAAGGAGTCCATATTTTCATACCAAGATCTAGGAGCTTTTTTGAGACCATAGAGAGACTTGTTTAGCCTACAAACAAGAAAGGATTATTGAGTGAAACTAGTAGGTGTTTCCATGTATATATCTTCCTTTAAATCTCGATTAAAGAAAGAACTTTTTACATCCATTTGAAAGACAAGCAACTTTTGGGAAGTAGTGAGAGAAACAACTAGTCTTACAGAATCCATTTTAGCAACTGGAGAAAAAGTTTTGGTATAATCAATTACTTCAATTTGAGAGAAATATTTGGCTACTAGGTGAGATTCGTGTTTGTAAATTTCTCCATTAGGACAATACTTTGTTCTGTAAATCCATTTACAAAAAACTAATTTTCTTCCTTTATGCAAGGGAACTAAATTCAAAGTTTTATTTTTTATTAAGGAAGATAATTCATTTTCCATGGCATCATCCCATTCTTTAATACCATTTGCTTCTTTGGAGGACTAAGGATCAGAGGAAATAGATTGACAAGAAATACCAGTGCCTATGGATTTGGATTATCAAGATGATGAAAGATTTTGGATGTAAAGTGTATCTTATTTAAAAATGGTGTGGGCCCATTTTGGCATAGTGGAAGGAGTAGAAGGAGTGTAAAGACATTGATTTAGAGTTACAATTTCCTCATATTGATTATAAATATCTAAGGTAACCTCTAGAGTTGGTTCTTCATAATATTGAGGTTCTATTATAGGAGAAGGCTCAATGGAGGAAGAGGAGAGTTGAGGATATTTCTGAGGGAATGTTTCATCAAATTGGAAATTCCTCTAAAAAATACCTCATGAGTTGAGGTATCAAGGAGCTTGTATGCTTTGATTTCATCACAATAAAAAATAAATATGAGCTTTATGCTTTTCTTATCTAGAGCCTTCCTTTTCTTCTTTGGGATGTGCGCCCAAGTAGTACACCCAAAAAATATTGAAGAAGGAAACATCTAGTTTTAAACCAGTGCATGCTTCTTCAGGAGTTAAATAATCAAGAGCTTTATGAGGTGTGCGGTTTTGAATATAATTGGCATAGTTAATAGCTTCTGCCCAAAAATATTTTGGAATATCTCTTGAATGGAGTATACAATTTGCCATTTCCTTTAATGTTTAGTTTTTATTTCTACAATACCATTTTATTGGGGATTATGGGAGACATAATGCTGATGAATGATGCCATGATTTGATAGAAATATGGAGAACTCATTACTATAGTATTCCCCCCATTATTTATGCAATTTTTATTAAAATTGCAAGAGGCCTGATTTTCAAATAAGGCTTTGAAGACTTTGAAGTGGGATAGAACATCACTTTTATATTTTAGGAAGTAGACCCAAGTTCTTCTATAAAAGTCATCAATAAATGTTAGAGTATATTTTGCTCCTTTGAAATAAGGTTCTGGAAAATACATCAAGTCACTATGGATTAATTCTAGAGGGGATGAAGTTTTTAGAGAACTACTTGGGTGGGAAGGATCTTTATGTTGCTTTGCAAGATTACATCAAGGAAAAAATCCATCAATACAAGATACTTGAAGTAAACCTATTACCATTTCATGGGTTCTCAATTCCTTTAGGTAGTTGTAACTGAGATAACCAAACCGTTCATGCCAAATTTTTCTTTCAAGATCTCCATGAGCCACAAAATAGGAGGCTCCTTCTATATTTTTGAATCCTTTGAAGTGAAATATGTTAGTGTTGTGATCAATATATTATTTGGCTATGAGAGAATGAGGATCTTGAAAGTCTCTTATCTCAACTCCTTTTGGAGAGAAGATAACATTTTTCCCCTTTCCATAAGTACAAATCGATAGACGAAGAGGAGATTTGTGGTAATGTTTGGAACATATAGAACATTATTGATAGAGCCACCATAAATGGTTATATCGCCATTTTCTTTGACTATGATGAGGGAAGAGTCACCAACTTATATTCTAGTGAGTACAAGTTATGGGATTCTTTTCCTTCTTTTTTATTTTTTTTTTAGAAGAGGAGGCTACTACGACTTTTGAGGAAGAGGAAGAAGAAGAGATTTTATATATTACAAGTTTTGTTTCTTCCCTAGTTAGTCTATCATAAAACTCTTCTAAAGAGGACATTTTAAAGGTTGCACCAAGAGCATATTTGGTAGATAGAAATGTGGTAGCAAAGATTTTAAATACACCAATTAGTTTAGAAAGGATTAGATAAATGCATTATTCTTCAATCTTAGTTTTTCCACTATTTTTGTATTGAGTGAGGACCTCTTTGAATTTGGTGATGAAGTCAACAATATTTCTGAATTCCTTAGGAGATAGAGTTGTTAAGTCAGCTTCTAGTTGCATTGATCTTATTTGATCTAGTTTCCCAAACAAGGTCTTTAGTTTCTCCCAACTTTCATAAGGAGTTTTACAATATGTAATGTGAAACCATAAACTTTCACACACATTAGAGCTTATAATACCCATTGTTTCATGCATTTTCTCTTTGTGAACAAATATTTCATATTCTTTTTCAAAATTAGGTTTCTTTTCTTCTAATAGGTGTGTGAGCCCTTTCTGGGAAATGAGATTTAAAATTTTGTATTTCCATGTATGGAAGTTGTGAGGAGTGATAAGATCAATTGTATTCATTGAATGTATTTTGAAGTTAAGCCAAAGTCCCTCCTTTAACATTAATTTAGAGAATGCAATGGATATTAGTCAATTGAAGCCTATAAAAACTACCAAATTACTCAAAAATACCCGCCCTAATGAGAGGGAAACTATAAGTAATTTTGAGGTTATTTGATATTTAATGATGTTAATGAGATAAATATACCAAATATTTTAGGAAAAACCAAATAAATCAATAAATACCCATCCTAACAAGAGGGAAACTATAAATATTTTGAGAAAATTTGATATTAATTATGGTTAAGAGAACAAATATGCCAGGCCTATATATCTTTTCTTCTCAAATACTCACCCTTAGTAGAGGGAAACTATAAGTATTTGATTATATATGATACTTGGAACATAGGTGAATATCAACTAGGCCTATATTGGTTACCAAATAGCTCATCCTTACTTGAGGGAAACTATAAGTTAAATAGTATGTACAATAAGGTGAGTGTTGATATGAATTATTTGTTCTTCTTAGGAAGTTTAGAATGAGAAATAATGATTTTAAAGAGATAATTATAAAATACTCTTTGTCACCAATAATAAATTGAACACATAAGGGATTTTAATTGCTTAATGAAATAGTAAAGAAATAATAGATATATTTTATTTATTATTTATTATGTAAGGATTGGATTGAATACCCTTTTATTTAATTTAAGTTGACTATATGTAACAATATGATTCCAAAAAAGTTAATTAATATAGAGACTGTTTTGAAAGGAAATATTTTTCATTCACTAAAATATCTCTATAAAATATTAAATACGTTTGGAAATTAAAGAATTTAAGTTGCTAATATAAAATTTTACTTAATTTAATAAAGAATTAGTAAAAAAAAAATTAGTAATATCTTTAATTAAGGATTGAAGATTTAATCAACACCTTTTTTATATTAAGAAAGATATATAAACAAAATTAATATTACCAAATTAAGAAAAAAAGTAAATAAGGCAAAAGAAGGCAAAACATGATGCAAGGACACCCCCTGAACTTAGTATAGGTGCAAAAGGCACCTATAAACCCCCCAAAAAAAATTATTAAAAGTTTTACAATTCTCCTTTGATTTTCGGGCGAAGAAAAAGCCGAAAAGGAAAGGGAATGAAATGCTTTTTTTTCTTGCTAAAATATATATAAAAAAATATTATAGCTTAAATTAAAGGGATTGACGTCATACAAAGGATGTAGTGGAAAAAATGTCTTGAAAGACAGTGAGGAAGGGTCCATGAAGCGCCTTTCAATGAACAAGCAGTAAGGAAGGGTGGCGTCTATGTTCACCACTCCAATGGAGGTATCAAGGAAAAATGAGACTCCTTTTATATTTGCACTAGATATAAGGAAGGGTGGCATCTACGTTCGTCGCACCAATGGCGGTGTCCAAGAAAAATGAGACTCCTTCTATATCTACACTGGATAAGAAAAAATGTATTTTAAAAAATCATATAACACCTTACCATATGACGCGTTGAAGAGGTATTGAGAGGAGTGACACCAAAGAAGAGAGTCTCCCTTAGCAACTATGCCACATACCAGCTTTAAAAGACAAATTGAAGACGTAGAGAGAAAGGTGCCGAAGAGAGCATGTAGTGACCTGAGTGTTTTTGAATATTTTACTTGCAAAACAAATTATATCACCGCACACTAACCTGAAGAAAAAACACTTGTAGATATTTATAGGGAACAATATAAAATAGGCCCAAAGAAATATCAATCTAATATTTACCAAAAAAATATTAGGAATACAAAATAATTATGATTTTAATATTAGAAATTTGTTTATATAACAAGAGGAAAGAAGATCATCTTGAGTGCCGAAGGACAAACAGATATGACAAACTTCGAGTAGAATGCTTCCTAAAATCTCAAGATATTCAAAGAATATAAAAAATTAATGAGGGAAATACCCGTTGAGAGACGCAGTCTCAAGGCACGCCACAACAAAATGCTGGCCAAAGGCCACGTTCAAAAAAAAAAATTATGAACATTTTTATAGGTAGGTAGACCAAGAGTCATTAATTGGTGACATAGAGAATGATCCTTACATTAATTAAAATTTATGAAGACAAAATGATTTGATATTGTAAGATAAAAAATAAAAATAAATGCCCACCAAAAGTAAGGACCTACTATTTTTCCCTTTCATCCACGTTAGAAGATATGCAGCGAGGGAAAAAGGATTTTGAATGCTTATCCTTCCACGTTATGAAATGTGTAGCAAAGGCTATTGAAAGTCGAATGAGCTAGAATTTAAGGGAAAAAAAAATTAAATGTAGGTGAAGTAGGAGGACAAATAAAAATAGGGGGCATCTAAAAAAATGTCTGATTTATATTATTTTCCTTCTTGAGTTAAACACATTGATTGCTACGTTCGAGAGGGGAATAAATAATATAAATTAAAGAACTCCTAGAACAGGACGCGGTGTTGCTTTAATTGTTTTAAAGTAAGTTGTGTTCATTAAGAAGGAGTATTTTTACAGAGGTAAAATAATTTCAATATGCATACAAAAATTAGTGAATAAATAAATTTTGAAAGATTTACATCAATGGTAAAACAAAATTATATAAATCAGTAGGTATTACCATAAGCAAATATCTTTTAAAAAAATTGCATATATGAGCATACTACAATATGAAAAAAACCTCTTTCTTTAAAAAAGCAAAGAATAAGAGATTAAGAACCTATTCAAGAAACCTCCTTCAAGAGATAATAATAGAAGTGTAGACACCAAAACAACACCAATCTGAATATATGACGACAAACACTGATCGAATTGACATTCATAGCCCCTAGGGCAGCCCCCAAAGGTTAAAAAATGGTCCTAACCACTCCCACAATAGTTTTGGAAGGTCAGAGGTCAATTTGGCACCTTTCAAACACTCTTCTCCCTACTCGTTCCACCCTAGGATGATTACAAATTGGTATTCATCCCACCCTAGGACGATTAGCAGTATTTGCTCCAGGGTGGGGCGAATAGAATGTTTAATGGGAAAAAGGTCAAACCTTGACAAATGGCAGCTTAGATCCTCCACTTAACTCCACCTTCAATGCATGGAGTGCGAGTGAGCATTTTTGATCTCAAAGAGGCAGTCATGGAGCCCTTAATAAGGGAGGAATCTTCTCTCCCCTAACAAGGCATGATGACCAAGTGGCACCTCTGCATGCTCATTCACAAGAGAACCTCAAGTATATAAAATGGTGAGTCTTATCACCCCAAGAAAAGGACAAAGTAGGAGCATTTGGAGCAATGGAGTGCTACCGAATTACATCTTCACCCATTTTTTGTGCTTCTTACATCCTTGATCTCCCTTTTGGAAGGGAGGTCATTAGGTGATTATTGGAAGTGCAATCCGGACCCAAAATCCAAACATTTGGCCACAATACCCCACCCAATTTTTTGACACAACCCCACAAGATATTTTGGACCCATCCCAAGTGGATTGGTGCCAAAACCAAGCCCCAAATGATGGGCGTCCTACCCCCGGAGCGCCCCTCGCACTATTGCAGTCCTAATCGCCCCACCCTGGAGCGATTAGAAATCTATGGTATATTTCCCTACTATTTATTTTGCATTTTATTTTAGGTTATTTACATATGCTTCCATGCAAGTTTCATGTGATTTTGATGAGTTTTGGATATGATTTTATTCTTTCTCACTTTCACTAACATACAGGGAACATCATCAAATACAGGGTGATTGAGGCTAAATTTGCAAAATACGACCTTCTGGGTCGTTCCAAAATGCCCCATTTTAACTAACCCCAACTTTTTAGGTGTTTTGGAGGCCCATGGATGGGACATTTAGGAGGTCACATTCTGACATTTTATGACAGTCCTAATCGTCCCACCCTGAAGTGATTAGAAATTTGTGGCAAATTTCTTGATTGTTCCTTTTGCAGTGTGTTCCTGGTAATGTTTTCTTGCTTCTATCAAATTTTTAGCTTATTCGGATATGTTTTAGTTATCATTTTGATTATTTTATGCATGCATTAACCGTAGGCCTTGGGAATCACATGTTTACCTCCATTCATAAGTGCTACTAACCATTTACTATTTCTATGAATGTAGGATCTTAACATCGGAGGGGTAGCAAGGAACTATAGATGCATTCACACAAGCGGCGATGATGTTTGGTCTGCCCATTTTCAATGTGGGCATGCGGAAGATCCCCAAAGGGGAATGTATCATTTGTGGTGTGACAAGGCTATTTTCGACGCTCCTAGCCCATGAAAAGGGAGGAGATGTATTGTAACCTTATCTCGAGTAAATTAATAAAATAAAATGCTGCACTTTTACATTTGCTTTAAATCTCGTTTCAGTTCGTTTTTTTTTCCTATTTTAATGCATTCTCATTCGTAGGACTTAGCGTTACATTTCCCTTTTTTTTGCTTCCATATCCTCATGCTTTCAGTGGTTATCATGATGGGACCCTATCCCCTAATTTTAAGATCAAATTTCTGATCAAAATTTGTGTGTTTTTGCTTGTAGGTGTGAATCTTTCAAGCGTTGGACTGCTTCTTGTTCCATCCTGTGACGAGTATGGAGCTCGAATTCATGTCACCCAAGGATGAATGGGCATTTGTCCCACCCTGTGATGAATACATTTATGATATTCATCCCATCCCGGGATGATTAGCTCCCTGTGCAGTTTTAGAGCAAAAACTCAGAGGCATCCGATTTGGGCAGAGAAGAGGTAGGGGTTCTGAGCATCCTCTATCATTTTCTATTTTCTGTCTCTATCATTTCCTATTTCTTTGCTTGCATAGGAGAGTTTTACTACATGTTTTTCTTTCTTTGCACAAATAAAAATAACCCCACACACCACGTGGTAATTTAAACACCAAGGATTTGGTCGTAAAACCCCAACCCTTGATCAAGACCAATGGTGGATTTCATCACCACCTTGGCTTGAATTTTTGCATACATAACCCTGATTGTTATTGCTACTAGACGTAAATCCTGATGAAAGTTGACCAAGTGTAGATAGGGTGATTCCCAACGCACGAGGATAAGTCTATGGTATGTGTCAAAAATAGGGTGATTCCCCTTTCGTATCACCTATGTTCCATGTACCATTCTTCTCTCGTGTACTAGTAGTTTCCCTCATGTAAGGGCGGGTATATTGAGAGGTTTGATATAATAGCTTGGCAGTGGTATATTGAAGGGGCGACCATTTTGGGAGACATAAGAGCCATCATATTGCATGTACAACAACACGTTATTTACAAAGCTTTCAAAACAAGAAATCAAAACACACTAAACCAGATCTAGGGCACACCTTTAATCTATAAACGAGATAATCACTTCTTGTTTGTGTGGCTCCTATTTTTTTAGTGTAGCATAAAAAATTGTAAAGAAGCTAAAATCCTACGTATCTTGTAGAGAGACACCACCATGGTGTACACCCGTATCCAAGAACAATAACGGGAAGAAGCTACGAAAAGTGTACAAGGGGGCACAAGTCGCCTCCACTATAGCCCCAAGGAATTGGTCATACCACCTTGGTGGCCTGACCCACAAAATAGTCCACATCATACCATGATGAAACAGGACTATGGAGGCACCCTTTCGAGGGACACTCCCATTCAACATAGACCATTTTAGGAAGATTCCTTACACGTGGCACTCAACATAAATAGGAAGGCTCCCTTAGATGCTCGTTATGAGTGGCCACCATGTAATGAAGTGCTAGAATAGCATAGGGTCCATAAGGAGGAGCCACATGATTACATCATCCCTCCTCTGCCCCTTATTACTATCAGAAACAATAGGCCAAATCCAGAGTGCAAGGCTCTTCAGACAGGGCTAGCCAACTCTACCCACCCCTTTCACATATATGAAAGGGATCATGAGGAAGACCACTACATTCTTCAAGAGAAATACACAATGCAATAACAATGTGCTTCCACACCTACTATTTATCAGTATCACCTACTAAGGCCAGAGCCTCGGGTGAATGCCGCTAACCTCGATAGAGGGAAGCGACCTATAGAGATCTCGAATCACCATGATCGAGATAGATGTGTAGGGGAGGCATCTAGGCCTCCTAGACTGAAGACGATAGAACATATCAACTTGGAATTTGCTAAACATGCCACCCATTGAGCACAAATCACGCAGCTTGAGCAATATCAACAATAGTTAGAGCACCTGTATCGCCTTAGCAAAGAGTGCATTTGGCATCAAACATATGAGCTGCTTTAGAACACTGTGCCTAAGATGGTTCCAACCCATCACACATAGAGGGAAAATCTGTATGAGAGGCACAACCCCTTGGTGCGAAACATGTCTCCATAACCTTACCAAGTGTTGCCTCTAAGACCTCCTAGACCTGAGTGGGAGGCCACTCCCAGAAACAATGATGGGCACCCTTCGTGGGCACCCACCCATGTTTATAGGTCTCACCCAAGAACTCCTCAAGAAGCCTATGAGGAGTATGAGCAAGAAGAAGAGTGGGCTAAAATGCCCTACCAAGGTAGAGGGGGTGCTATCCGACCACCCCTCCATAGGCCTCAAGTTCCTTGCAACCCACAGCGAGAACAAACAAAGGAGGAAGAGATCAAATATTCTGATGCATATAAAGCACTGCTAGAGTGCTTAGAGTCTATGGAGACCAAGACTTTTGGGCCCCAAAAGCCCACTTTATGCCAGCTTCGCAGTCACCCTGTGCATCCATCAATGCTAGCACCCCCATACCTTGAACACTTTAAACTGCCCCAGTTGGCAATATTTAGATGGGAGGAGGATGCCCAAGAGCATGTGACTAGATTCCTAAGCCAATGCTTTGGCATTCAGGACAACGATGCTTTACTACTAAGAACATTTATAACCACGTTCGTATGCCCTACCTCAGATTGGTTCACTCAGTTGCCAAAGCATAGCATCAGTAACTTGGATCAGCTAGTGGACGCATTCCTCGAACGCTTCGCCTTCAACACCAAGAAGGCATCACTAAGCAATCTAGCTAGACTCAGGCATTATGAGGAAGAAACCATGGTGGCCTATGGAAATTGGTGGAGGACGTTGCTTTCAAAGCTACCCTACCTCCCTCCCATGGCCGACCTGACCCAAATGTTCTCAAAAAGTTGTTTGAGGTTGATCTCTATGCTATTGTAGCTGCAACAATATGCCACTCTTGAGGAAGCCCTAGTGCAATCTAGAATCATTGAGGTGATAAAGATACAGGATGGTGAGATTGCCAAGCCATGGAAGAAAGAGTGGCCTAAAAATGCCAAAATAGGGACCACGTAACTGAAACCCATTACAGTCAATCCGGTTGCTATAAACATGCCTAAGACTGCACAAGCAACATATCCTCTAAAGGCTAACTATCAGGTGGTCCCTCTTGACATTTATGAAAGATAAAATCATCAACAAGAGCAAAATCAGTAGTGTCACCCTAGGTGACAATTCACACCCTTTACAAAGTCTAAAGACTCCTTGTTTGACCATTTGTCAATGACAAACTTGATAAACCTACCAGAGAGTCGACCTATAGACCCCAATGTGCCAAAACCCAAAGGTTATAGGGAAGACTTGTACTATAGGTTTCACCGACAAAAGGGACATGATATTTATGCATGTTGGAAATTTAAAAGCTTAGTGAAAGACCTAATAGACAACAAGACATTAGGGGTGGATAATCCCATGGCACCAAGCAACCAATAAATGGAGGTCTTCAAAAACCCCTTGCATGCCCATGATGTGTAGGCAAAAACCCTACAAGTCAATGATGTGACACATAATTGCCCTATGCAGGGGTATGTAGGGATGATAAGCATCGTGACTATGAACAAGAGGTACCCAAGCACAGCTGCCCCTACTATGGCTACAAGAGAGGTTCCATCAACTTTACAACCTCAATAGCACCCTACACAACCTCCTCCACCTAGACTAGTGGCCATGATTTAGACCAAACTTACCCAAAGTTTGAGGACCACATCGGCTAGGCTCTCCATTTATGAGCTCATACAACAATCATCACCCCATCGGGAGGCTCTAATGGAGATACTAAAATCCATCGAGTTGTAGCCCCATAAAGCAAACTCTTTAAAAAACTTCATGGGACTTGTCAAATGATGCATCGAGCTAGTCATCACCTTTAGAGAGGACGAGCTAAAATCAGTGACTGATGATATGGTGGATCCACCCTTGCACATCATTGCATGGGTCAACGGGATTTCGTATAAGAGGGTGTTGGTGGACACTAACTCATCCAATAATATAATCACAATAGTAGCTCAAGTTGCCAGCATATCACATTGTGGCCTCCACCTATACTCTTTGAGCATTCAATGATGTGATATACTCGATGATTGGCACAATTGTCCTACCCATACAAGTAGGACAAAAGACTATTCCTATGTTGTGCCACATCTTGGAAGGTGATATGGCCTATAATATCTTGTTGGGCCGACCTTGGATCAAGGACATGAAGTGTGTCCCTTCGATAGCTCATCAGTGCCTAAAGTACATATTCAAAGGGCAGGTGCATGTAGTCCCGATAGACTTAGAGCCCTTCAAGTATTGTAATGTGATGCAGTTGATTCCACAATCAACCCTTCCATCGACACATTTGGATTTTAAATTGAATCCATCTAAACATGGCTCAATTCCACATGCATCCTCACTGTTAAGTCCCTCAAATCCCCAGCCAGGTCCATATTCATCGTCTGGTCCTTCACCAACGATGCCATCTATGGTGGCCACATCGAAGGACAATGGGAAAAAACCCCTAGAAGGGGCACCACCATCAGTCTCAACCATATCTACCAAAAATATGCCTAGCCAAATGGAAGTCGAGACGCCTAGTTCACATGACATGGAGTGGACTCAGGAAGAGCTCTCATTCCCTCCCCCTCAACTGCCAATGATCACCATTGAGATGGCCAATATAGGCTTGGGGGAGTACCTAGTGTGGAACATCATAGCAACACCTACACTTGAGTCCATGCAGGACATGGGGAGACCTCGCCTCCCCATCGACACTATTGTTCCTCTAGGCTACCCGCAAAACCAGACAAATTTTGTATATGGGGGCCTCGATAATGGCATTGAACCTTACCTGCAAGAGGAAGAATATGAAGAGCCCTTTGCTGAGGACGTTACCTATTTGTCCAACCCAGACTTCACTTTAAGATATCTTGGCCAATGCAATTGGCATGGATATGGGTTGGGTAGATATGAGCAAGGAGTGCACGTTCTTTTCCAGCCAAGATATCAGATGCCATACGACAAGTCGGAGTAGGGTTCAACCACCCCCTACCCCTTGACATCTTGGTAGAGAACATGCAAGGCCTAGGGATAGGCAACAAGGATGGGTTAGCATTAGATCCATATGCCAATCCTAACACAACATATACATTGGGGGATTATCTCCCATTGTTAACAACTAACCTTGTTGACCTTAGTGACCCCTTCTCTTTGATCGAGAAAGGAGAAAGTTCAAGAAATCACTTACAAGAGGGATATAGACAAGATC
The DNA here is from genome assembly GCA_028583015.1 of Wollemia nobilis. NCBI lineage: Eukaryota > Viridiplantae > Streptophyta > Pinopsida > Araucariales > Araucariaceae > Wollemia > Wollemia nobilis. Next base: position 45,440 of record JAQPPZ010003983.1, on the reverse strand, counting down.
AAGAAGGATCTTTAGAATATGAGTCAGATTATGAGATAGCACTATGGGACCCTTTTGAATCAGATAGAAATCACTCACAAGTGACCGCCATAGATGACTACCAAGAAATCCTCTTGGCAATGTTCCCTTTGGATGCTCCAATCGAGCAAGTGCCACCTCAAGAAAATCAGGTCCCCCCATAGAGAGCGAAACAACCTCGATGGGACCACATTAATTTGCTCGAGTAGGACGAGCCTCACATGCCACAAACAGTCATCGAAGCCAATGAAGGCTTGTGGATCTCCGATAGTGATTATGAAGATGAAATGAAGATGGCATATCTCAATCATATGTGGTAGAAACAATTCCCCATGGACATTGATGACATGTTTCAACAACTAAACATGGGACAAGGCATAGGTGGCACCTAAACCCAGCACAGTTGGACCATGTGTTGCACCCGCCACTTTGGGTATACAGAGAGCACCTTTTGCCTAGAGACCCTATAGAGTTATCAGTGCCAAGGACATAACCTATCCTTTTATTCACACATAGGGCTGATCCATTTGTGCCAATACTCCCAGAGCCAGATCCGGAGCACAAATATCACCAAGGAGGTCCGAGTCACCACACCCGTGGTAATGGAGACCAAAATCATTTCATCAACATGATCTCCATTGACTTAACACCCCCATTCTCAATCTAGCCGGTCTAGCATGACCATTGTATCTAACTTAGATACTATAGACTGGGATCACGCTAACTCCCCACCATCCCCATCAGAGTACTGGCCTTGTGGTGAGATGCTTCATTTCACCCCAGGACCAACTCAAGATATCTTCCACGATGAAGAGGAACCCGACGTTCCAAATGTAGATCTAAATTTAGCAAATGATATCCACCTGATTCCAACTCCACACTAGTTGGAGGATGGATCCCACATGTCAGTCGAGGAGACAACTGATGTAGAAATCGGCTCTAATCCAATGAATCCATAGATCATCAAGTTGGGGGTAAGTCTATCCCCCGAAGAGCAAGCCAACTACATTGCCCTTCTCAAATAGAAGAAGGAGGTTTTTGCATGGTCCTAAAAAGACATGTCGGGGCTAGACCCGTAGCTAGTAATGCATAATCTAATGCTTGATTCGACAATAAAGCTAGTCAAGAAAAAACTACATAAGATGCACTCAACGGTATTGGCACCACTAGGATGATGAGTTTTAGTCAGCCTTTGATGACATTAAATAATACTTGGCTTCACTTCCAGTATTGGCACCACCTAGACTAGGAGTGTTGTTCTATTTATACATATCAGCTACTAAGGTGGCATTGGGTGCCATGCTAGCCTAGAAGAATGAACTACACAAAGAGGAAGCTACTTACTATCTTAGCTGCACCCTGGTCAGTTATGAACTTAACTATGCATACATCGAGAAGCTATGCTTAGTAGTGGTATTTTCTACCAAAAAGCTACACCACTACATGTTGAGCAATACAATGTATGTTGTGTCCAAGGAAAATCCATTTTGGTACATGATGATTCGTACTTATCATAGTAGCCACACGACAAAATGGATCATGTTGTTGACGGAGTTTGACATCGAATTCATTGAACAAATTTCCATCAAAAGTCAAGTCATCACCGATCAACTAGAAGAGGATCCTCTCAAAGATGATCAGCCTCTGACCATAGAGCTACCCAATGATGGGGTCTTCCATGTCTCAAAATCGCCATATTTTGATGTGCCTGAGTCACGGTCAACATAACCCTATTTTTTTATGGTTCTAAATGTGAGCAAGGGGGTGGCACTGGAATCATATTCTTCACACCACAAGGGGATCCAATGCCTCTATCATTTAAACTAGATTTCCTATGCACCAATAACAATGTAGAGTATGAAGCCTTGCTTATAGGTCTTCAGACAACCATCACCATGAACATTAAATTCTTGAACAACTTTGGTGATTCACTGTTAATTTTCAACCAAGTGAAAGGGGTATTCCAATGTAAATGCCCAATTTTGTAGGCCTACAAAGCCCTTGTGGACAAATTCCTAGAAAATATTGAATGGTATGACATCGAGTAAATCCCTCGATCATCGAATCATTTTGTAGAAACTATGGCCTCCTTGGGGTCACTTATCTCGCAATACCCTTTTGGTAATATGACAACCATTCAAGTCAAAACATTATCAAAATCCATGATGGCACATGCAAGCTCTGATCTAATGCTAGGAATCCACCTGATCCAGATTTAACCATCTCAGGATAAGTTTTCTTGAATTCGTGATAGTCTGAATCATGCCAACTGGGGGTCCTTTTTCTCTCCGACCCCTCTTAATAGCAACACAACGCTATTCTTATAGGTTCTTTCCTGCTTAGCTTTTGCTATGGATGAACTTCAAGAGGTATTGGAAGTTCATACCATCGAGGTTTCTGATCAGTAGGATTGGTACACACCCATAAGAGACTACCTCAAGCTAGGTAACCTCCCACTTGGATTGTCACATGCCACAAAAAGATCATTCAAATAGAAAGTGGCAAAACATGTCTTGCTAGGAGACATTTTGTACCATTGAAGCTATGAAGAAATCCTCCTTCGTTTCTTGGACCAACAGGAGTCCACTTGGGCAATCACCCAAGCGCACGATGGTACATGTGGTGGCCACTTCAACGGTATGGCCATCGCAAAGCGCATTCTCCGCAAGGGCTATTATTGGCCATATTTATAGAGAGATTGTTGTTCATATGTAAGGAAGTGCATGAGGTGTCAACACCATTCTAACTTGACACACATACCTTCTCAGGCCTTGCAACCGATTCAATCAGCTTGGCCATTCTCGTAGTGGGGCTTAGATCTAATAGGAAAGATCTCCCTTGCGTCGTCAGGCCATCACACGTTTATCGTAACGGCCACAGAGTACTTCACCAAGTGGGTGGAAACAATTCTACTTACCTCTACGACTAGAACCCACATTACAGAGTTTATTTTACATAACATCATATGTAATTTTGGTATTCCATCCAAGATCATCTCAAATAATGGGACGTCATTCAAGAACAAAGACGTGTGTGCTTTGACCACAAAGTACAAAATTTAGCATAGTTTTTGACACCTTATTATCCGTAGGCAAATGGGCAAGCAGAGGCATCAAACAAAATGCTAGTTGCCATCCTCAAAAAGATAGTCATAGATAGTCATAAGGATTGGCACATTCAAATCTCACTTGCTCTTTGGGCTTATCACACTAGCATTCGGACTCCCATTGGGGAAACTCCATTTTTGCTGGTGTATGGCTCTAAGGTAGTCATACCTCTAGAATTGGAAATACCTTCCCTGCACATATCAATGCAAGAGTTCATCGACAATGACACTGCATGGTAGGCCCAGTTAGACCAACTTACATTGCTTTATGAATAATGCGTCGATGCTCTCGAGGATTTATGTATCTATCAATATCAACTTAAGAAAGCATACAACATGAAAGTTCACCTGAGGGACTTTCAGATTGGTGACTTGGTCTTAAAAGAAAACCAGTAAAACTCTAACTTGTTGCCCCATCTAAGGGACAATTTTGCAGCAAATTGGTTAGGTCCCTATGTAATTGATAGTAAAATAGGACCTAGAACATACCGACTAGCCTCTCTTGATAGAATCAAGGAACTAGAACCCTTGAACATCAGTCACTTAAGGCCATTCCACATTTAAGAGAGAGCCATAGCCCACCCCAAAAGCTCCAAGGATTCCCGTAATTGCTTGGTCACCCCAAAATTCCCCAAAGGTATCTATAAACCCTTTGGTCAAAACAAAAGCTCCAAGGATTCCCACAATCACTTGGTCAAACCCCAAATGCCCCAAAGGTGTCTATAAATCCTTTGGTCACCCCAAAAGCTCCAAGGATTCCCATCATTGCTTGGTCAACCTAAAACACCCAAAGGTATCCATAAACTCTTTGGTCAAACCTAAAATGCCCCAAAGGTATCCATAAACTCTTTGGTCAAACCAAAAGCTCCAAGGGTTCCCACAATCACTTGGTCAACCCCCAAAAGCTCCAAGGATTCCCACAATTGCTTGGTCAACCCCCAAAAGCTCCAAGGATTCCATCAATCGCTTGGTCAACCCCCAAAAGCTCTAAGGATTCCCACAATCGCTTGGTTAACCTAAAATACCCCAAAGGTATCCATAAACTCTTTGGTCAAACCAAAATCTCCAAGGGTTCCCACAATCGCTTGGTCAAAAACAAATATTCAAAAACAAACAAAAACAAAAGATAATCAAAAATAACAAAAAAATTGCATCTCACTTCCATGCATACTCTTAAAAATAAAAAATATAATAAACTGCATTAGGCATTGCATCCATACATGGCATATTTACTGGTCATAAACGTCATAAGCACCATAGACTATAATTGCTATGCAATTCCATCATTTTCTACATTCAGTACATTTGGTAAACACATCCATCCAGAATAACACCATCCACATTTTTATCATAGTCAGTTGTCTGCTAATGTCTTTAGGTTTTTTCATCATTTAGTTGTCTTTAGATTTCTAGTCAAATTTTGTACAAAGTCAGACCGATTTTTACAAGGTAGAGTTTTACTTGGATCACACCTCATTACGTAGAATCCCCACACAATTTAAAACACATAAAAAAATTCCCAAGTTGTGTGAACGTGAGAGAAACCTACAAAGCAGTCTAGGGTACCATAGGTGAAAGGTTAGCCTACTCATCCCCCTATGCGAATGGTTTGAGAATGTTGAGAATTGACAAAAGGACAAGCTCTTCCCCATCCAATTCCCCATAATAAATAGTGGTTAAAATCCACTATCAAAAAAACACAAACACCTTTGATCCCCAAAGTCATAAGGATTCGTACTACACACCCTTGAAAAGGATGGGTAGTCATCCCCAAGGCCTACAAAATCAATACCATTACATAATCTTTCCCCCAATCACTTTGATCCCAAAATCCATAAGGATTCATACTACACACCCCTAACAAGGATGGGTAGTCATCCCCAAGTCCTAAAAGATCAATGCCATTACATAGTAACATCCCCAATTACCTTTGTGTAGACACCAAAACAGCACCAATCCGATTATGTGACTGCAAACACTGATCGCTTTGACACACATAGCCCCAAGGGCAGCCCCCAGAGGTCAAACAGTGGTCCTAACCACTCTCACAGTAGTTTTGGAAGGTCAGAGGTCAATTTGGCACCTTCAGGAACTTTGCTAAGTATCCGTCCCACCCTGGGATGAATTCAATCTGGGATTCGCCCCACCCAGGGATGAATTCTGAATTCGCTCCAGGGTGGGGCGAATTGCAGGTTTGACGGGCAAAAAGTCAAATCTTGACAAATGGCAGCTCGGATCCGCCACCCAACGCTTCCTTCATCGCATGGGAGTATGGGTGAGCATTTTTGAGCGTTAGAGGCATCTGCAAGGTCAGTCATGAAGTCCCAATTCAGGGAGGAATCTCCTTCCCCCTGGGAGGGCATGGCTGCCATGTGGCGCCCCTGCATGCCCATTTCAAGAGGCCTCCAGGTCTATAAATTGGTGAGTTTCCTCACCCCAAAATATAGAGAGTAGGAGCATTTTAGAGCAATGAAGTGCTACCATTTTATTTATACGCCTCACACCTTTTGGATTTGCACCTTTCACATCCTTGATCTCCTTTAGAGGGGAGGTCATTGGGTGACTTTTGAGAGGATGAATCTCGAGCCCAACACCCGACATTTGGCCACAGAATACCCCCCAATCTGTCGACAACACCTTGTAAGGGATTTTGGACCCATCCCAAGTGGATTGGTGCCGAAATCAGGCCCCAAACGGTGGGTGGCCCGCCAGGGCGCCCCACACTGCCACAATCCTAATCGCCCCTTTTAGGAATGATTGGGAATCTGTAGCAAATTTTTCTTTCTGTCATTTTCATTTCTTGCATTTGATTTCTATGATGTTTAGGTAGTCTACAATTTTGATTTCATTTCGTTTTGACTAATTGCCATTATGCTATCACGTTTTCTCTCTCACTAACTTGCAGATAAGCATCATCAAATTCCCATTGATGGAGGTCAAATTGGGAAAATCTGACCATCTGGGTCTTCCCAAAATGCCCCCAATTAGCTAACCCCAAGTTTGCAGGTTTTTTGGAGCTTCCGAGGTAGGACATTGGGACAGTACCTTTTCGGCATTTTGTTGTAGGCGAATTCGTCCCACCCCGAAACGAATTCAAATCGGTGAGGAATTTTCTGACTGTTCTTTTTGCAGTGCCCTTCTGGTGATATCTTGATACCCCTATCAAATTTTCATAGCATTTGGACTTGTTTTGATCATAGTTTAATTCATTTTTCTCATTCATTTAGCGTAGGCTTGGGGATTTGCATGCATTGTTTCATCCGCAGGTGCTACTGATCATTTCTTGTTCTTTTGAATGTAGGGTTTGGATGTTGGAGGAGTAGCGAGGAGTCTAGATTCATCAATGCAAGTGGCGGTGACATTTGGTCCGTCCATTTTACATGTGGGCACGCGGAAGAAGGAAAGGCGCCCATGGATGTAATTAGAAAGAATGCTTGAACGCTCCTAGCCCTTGGAAGGGGAGGATGCGCATTGTAACCGAGTTTGAAACATATCAATAAAAAGGGCTGTCCTATTTTGATTCACATTTGTTTTATTTCGATTCGATCATGCTTTTCCCTCTTTTCATGCACTTTCAAGTTTTTAGGATTTAGCGCTAAGTTCGGTTTCTTTGTTTGCATATCGCATGTTAGCTTTCCATTTTTGCTTTCGTATCCTCATGCTTTTAGTGGCGATCATGGTGGGACCTTGTCCTCTACATTTTTGGATCAGAAATTTGATCAAAATTTGCCTTGCTTGCAGGTATCTCTTTTTTTGGGACGTGGGACTATTGTTCGTTCCAGTCTGTGGTGAACACAAAACTGTAATTCGTCTCACCCAGGGACGAATTGGAATGCGCCCTACCCTGGGATGAATTCAGTCCTGTAATTCATTCCACCCTAGGATGAATTCCAGTCTGTGAAGATTTCGGGTAGAAACTCAGGACCGACAGATTCGGGCAGAGAAGAGGTAAGGATCCTGCATTTTTCTCTGTCATTTTCTGTTCAGTGTTTCTATTTTGGATTACTTGTTTGCTTAGGGAAAGTTTTCCTTTTTTTTGTTTGCTTGTTTCCATTTTGCAAAGGTAAAAATAACCCCACACACCACGTGGCAACTTAAAAACCAAGGCGCTGGTCGTAAAACCCCAGCCCTTGATCAAGACCAACGGTGGATTTCATCACCACCTTGGCTTGAATTTTGCATCCATTACCCTGATCGCTTCTGTTGCTAGACGTAAATCCTGATGAAAGCTGATCGAGTGTAGCTGGGGTGATTCCCAGCACACGAGGATAAGTCTTCTATGGTAGGTGTCATAAATAGGGTGATTCCCCTTCCGTACCGCCTACGTTCCACGTACCATCTGCTCTCACGTACCTATAGTTTCCCTCACGTAAGGGCGGGTATATAGAGAGGTTGGTATATCGGCCTGGAAATGGTATATCGAAGGGGCGACCAATTTTGGGAGTCATAAGAGCCCTCATTTTGCATTTAAACGGTCTTTAAAAACCTTCAAAAACAAAAACAAAAATAAAAAACACACTAAACCAGGTTTAGGACACACTCTCAATATTTAAATGAGATAATCACCGTTTGTGTATGTGTGTGCTCATTTCTGTTTAGTGTAGCATAAAAAATCATAAAAGAGAAAAAAATCTACATAGCTTGTAGGAAAGCACCACCATGGTGTACACACGTAGCCAAGCCCAATCAAGGGTGAAAGCTATGAAAAGTGTACAAGGGGGCACAAGTCACCTCCGCTACAGCACCAAGGACTTGGTCATACCACCTTGGCGGCCCGACCCACAAGAGAGTCCGCATCAGTCCATGTCAAGATGGAACTATAGGGACACCACTTTGAGGGACACGTCCATTCATCATAGCCCCTTTCAGGAAGAGTCCTTACACGTGGCACTCAACATAGATAAGAAAGCTCCCTTAGAAGCTCGATATGAGTGGCCACCGTGCGATGAAGCGCTAGAGCGACATAGTTTCCATGAGGAGAGGCCACATGATGATGGCTTCCCCCTTTTCCCCCCATCACTGTTAGAACCAATAGACAAAATCCAGAGCGTAAGGCTCTTCAAACTGGGCGAGCTAACTCTGCCCACCCCTTTCACACATATGAAAGGGAGCACGAGGAAGATGATTACATTCCTCAAGAGCAATATACAGCATGGGGGCCATGCGCTTCCGCACCAGCTAGATACCATGATCACCCACTGAGGCCAGAGCCTCGGGTGAATGCCGCCAACCTCGATAGAGGGAAGCAACCTATTGAGATCTCGGATCATCGAGACCGAGGTAAGTACATAGGAGAGGCATCTAGGCCTCCTAGGCTCAAGATGGCAGAACAAATTGACTTGGCAATCACCAGACATGCCGCCCGCCAAGCACAAATCACGCGGCTTGAGCAAGATCAACAGTAGCTAGAGCATTTATATCACCTTAGCAAAGAGCGCATTAGGCACCAAATAGATGAGCTGCTACATAACCCAGTTCCTGAGAGGGTTCCAACCCCATGCACCCAAAGGGTGGAACCATATGCGAGGCATAATCCCTTGGTGCGAGATAGGTCTCCGCGACCTTACCAAGTGCTACCTCCGAGACCTCCTAGACCTGAGCGGGAGGCCACTCCCCGGAACAACGATGGGTACCCTCCACGGGGACCCACCCAGGGTCATAGGTCTCATCCAGAGACTCCTCAGGAAGCTTACGAGGAGTACGAGCAAGAAGAAGAGCGGGCTAAAATGCCCTACCTAGGCGGAGGAGTCGCCATCCGACAACCCCTTCATAGGCCTCAAGTCTCCCACAACCCGCAACGGGAGCAAACTAAAGAGGAGGAGATTAAATCCTTAGATGCATACAAAGCGCTGCTAGAGCGGCTGGAGTCTATGGAGACCAAAACTTTTGGGCCTCAAAAGCCCACTTTACGCCAGCTCCGTAGTCATCCTGTGCATCCGTCAGTGCCAGCACCTCCTTACCCTGAGCACTTTAAGCTGCCTCAGTTGGCAACCTTTAGAGGTGGAGGAAGATGCTCAAGAGCATGTGACAAGGTTCCTGAGCCAATGCTTCGGCATTCAGGACAATGATGCTTTGTTATTGAGAACATTTATAACCACATTCGTAGGCCTTGCCTCGGATTGGTTTACTCAGTTACCAAAGCACAACATTAACAATTTAGATCAGTTAGTGGATGCGTTCCTCGAATGCTTCACCTTCAATACCAAGAAGAAGGCATCACTAAGTGACTTAGCCAGCCTCAGGCAGTATGAGGAGGAGACCATGGTGGCCTACGGGAATCGGTGGAGGACATTGCTCTCAAAGCTGCCCTACCTCCCTCCTATGTCCGACCTCACTCAGATGTTCTCCAAAAGTTGTTTGAGATCGATCTCTATGCTATTGCAGCTACAACAATATGCCACCCTAGAAGAAGCTCTGGCGCAAGCCAGAATTATTGAAGAGATCAAAATACAGGATGGCGAGATAGCCAAACCTAAGAAAAAAGAGTGGACTAAAAACACTAAAGCTGGGACTACGCAACAAAAACCCATTGCGGTTAACCAAGTTGCTATCAATGTCCCTAAGCTTGTGCAAGCAACTCAGCCTCAAAAGGCTAATTATCAGGTAGTGCCTCCCAACAACTATGACAAAGAAAATCAGAGGCAAGAACAGGGTCAGCAACGTCGCCCTAGGCGACAATTCACACCCTACACGGAGTCCAGGGACTCCTTGTTTGACCGCTTGTTAGCGGCAAACCTGATCAACTTGCCAGAGATTCAGACTATAGATCCCAACGTGCCCAAGCCTAAGGGATATAGAGAGGACTTGTACTACAGGTTCCATAGGTGGCAGGGACATGACCTAAATGCCTATTGGAAATTTAAGGGCTTGGTGCAAGACCTGATTGATAACAAGACACTAGCGGTGGATAATCCCGTCGCACCAAGCAATCAACAAATGGAGGTCTTCAAAGACCCCTTGCCTGCTCATGCTCCGTAGGCGAAGACCCTACAAGTTAACGAGGTCACATAGAACTGCCCCATGCAGGGGTATGTAGGGATGATAAGTATAGTGACTCGAAATAGGAGGTATCCGAGCATGAATGCTCCTACGACAGTGGCAGGAGAGGTGCCAACAACTTCGCAACCACAACAACACCTTGCACAACCTCCTCCGCCTAAGCCGGTGGCCACACTTCAGACCAAACTAACTCAGAGTTTGAGGACCACCTCGGCTAGGCTCTCCATATATGAGCTTATACAACAATCTACGCCCCATCGAGAAGCTCTAATGGAGATTTTGAAAGCCATCGAGTTGCAGCCCCATGAGACAAATTCTTTCAACAACTTTGTGGGGCATGTAAAATGATGCACTGAGCCGGTCATCACATTTCGAGAAGATGAACTGAGATCAGTGACTGATGACATGGCGGATCCACCCCTGCACGTTATCGCGCGGGTCAACGGGATCCCATACAAGAGGGTGTTGATAGACACTGGCTCATCCAGCAACATCATCACAACTATGGCTCTCAAGCATCTGAAGTTGCCCGCATCTCACATCACAGCTTCCACCTACACTCTGCGAGCATTCAATGACGCAATCTGCTCGACAGTCGGCACAATAGTCCTACCAATCCAAGTAGGACAAAAGACCATACCCACATTGTGCCACGTATTGGAGGGTGAGATGGCCTACAACATCTTGCTGGGCCGGCCGTGGATCAGGGACATGAAGTGTGTCCCTTCGATAGCTCACCAATGTTTAAAGTATACATTTGAAGGGGAGGTGCATGTAGTCCCAGCGGACTTAGAACCCTTCAAGTATTGTAATGCGGTGCAGCTGATGCCGCAATCGACCCTGCCATCAACGCATTTGGATTTTTAGTTAAATCCATCTAAACAGGGTCCGATTCCGTAGGCATCCCCATTAGCAAGTTCTTCAAAATCCCAGTCGGGCTCATCTTCATCGTCTAGTCCTCCACCAACGACATCATCTATGGAGGCCAGATAGAAAGATAAAGGGAAGGAACCCCTGGAAGAGGCAAAACCTTTGGAAGAGACATTGCCATCAGTATCAACTATCTCTACTGAGGAGATGCCTAGCCGGATGGAAGTCGAGGCTTCTAGCCCACCCGACATGGAGTGGACTCAAGGAGAACTTCCATTCCCTCCCCCTCAACCGCCAACGATCACCGTTGAAATGGCCAATACGGGCCTAGGGGAGTATCTGGTGTGGAATATTGTAGCAACACCCACACTAGAGTCCATGCAGGACATGGGGAGACCTCGCCTTCCCATCGGCACCATTGTTCCCCTAGGCTACCCACCGAACCAAACAAATTTTGTGTATGGGGGCCTTGATCATGGCGTTGCACCATGCACGCAAGAGGACGAAGATGAAGAGCCTTTTGCTGAAAATGTCAACTATTTGTCTAACCCAGACTTTGCTCCGAGATACCTTGGCCAATGCAATTGGCACGGGTATGGGTTAGGCCGATATGAGCAAGGGATACGTGTTCTTTGCCAACCAAGATACCAAATGCCATACGACAAGTCAGGAGTAGGGTTTAACCACCCCCTCCCCTTGGACATCTTGGTGGAGAACATGCAAGGCCTAGGGATAGGCAACAAGGGGGGATTGGCATCGGATCCATATGCCAACCCTAACACCACATATACATTGAGGGATTATCTCCCATTAACGGCAATCAACCTTGTTGGCTCTAGTAATCCCTTCCCTTCGCTCGAGAGAGGAGAAAGCTCGAGAGCTCATTTTCAAGGAAGGTCTAGACAATGTCAAGAAGGGTCCTCGGAGGACGAGTCAGAATATGAACCAGCATCGTATGACCCCTTCGAATCAGATAGCGATCACTCGCAGGTGATCCCCATGGATGAATATCAAGAAAGCCTCTTGACAATGTTCCCCCTGGATGCTCCCATCGAGCAAGCGCCGCTCCAAGAACATCAAGTCCCCCCGTGGAGAGCAGAACAACCTAGGTGGGACCACATCAATTTGCTTGAGCAAGGCGAGCCTTTAATGCCGCAAGCAGTCAGAGCCAACGAAGGCCTTTGGATCTCCGATAGTGATTATGAAGATGAAACAGAGATGGCATATCTTAATCACATGCGGCAGATGCAACATCGGTGCCCCTTGGAGATTAATGACATATTTGAACAATTAAACATAGTGCCAGGGCATGAGTGGTACGTAGACCCAACGCGGTGGGACCAAGTGTTGGATCCGCTACTCTGGGCATACGAAGAACACCTTCCGCCCGGAGACCCTATAGTGACATCAGTGTCGAGGGTAGACCCTGTCTTCCTATCCGCACATAGGGCCGATCCATTCGTGCCCGTCCCTCTAGAGCCAGATCCAGAGCATAAAGAGCATCCAAGATGTCCGAGTAACCACACCTGCGGTAATGGAGACCAAAATCATTTCATCAACATGATCTCCATTGATTTAACCGCCCCCATCCACAATCCGGCCGATCCGACATAGTCATTGTATCTAGACATAGATGCCATAGACTGGGATCGCGTCGATTCCCCTCCATCCCCATCCGAGTACTGGCCTTTCGGTGAAATGCTTCATTTTACCCCTAGGCCAACTCAGGATATCTTCCATGCTGAAGAGGGACCCGAGGTTCCTAACGATGATCTAAACTCAAGCAAATGATATCCACTTGATCCCAACTCCACATCAGTTGGAAGACGGATCCCACATGTCGGTCGAGGAGACGACTGACGTAGACATCGGCTCAGATCCAATGAATCCATAGATCATCAAGCTGGGGGTAAGTTTATCCCCCGAAGAGCAAGCCGACTACATTGCCCTTCTCAAAGAGAAGAAGGAGGTTTTTGCATGGTCATACAGAGATATGCCGGGGCTAGATCCGTAGCTAGTCACGCATAACCTAACGCTTGATCCGACAGTCAAGCCAGTTAAGCAAAAACTATGCAAGATGCACCCAACAGTGGCCTTAATGGTCAAAGATGAATTGCAAAAGTTGTTGGATGCACAGTTTGTCATCTGCATGGATTATCCACCATGGCTGTCCAACATGGTGCCCATCAAGAAGCCTGACGGGAGGATTCGCATATGCACTGATTTTTGAGATCTAAACAAAGCGAGTCCTAAAGATGATTTCCCCTTGCCGAGCATCGACGCATTGGTAGACGCTACAATGGGTCACGAAATGCTTTCCCTCATGGATGGTTTCTCGGGATACAATCAAATTTGTATCAATCCCGAGGACCAGCTCAAAACGGCGTTCACAACGCCTTGGGGAACATTTTGCTATAAGGTCATGCCTTTTGGCCTTAAAAATGTTGGCGCCACCTACCAACGTGCCATGACATACATCTTCCATGATTACATGCACAAGACTTTGGAAGATTACATGGATGATTTGTTGGCCAAATCTCTTTTGCGCCCGGATCATCTCGGTGACTTAAGCAAGGTCCTCGATCGCCTCATGGAGCATAAAGTCAGACTGAATCCCAAGAAGTGCATTTTTGGCATCACATCTGGAAAGCTCTTGGGTTTTATAGTCTCAAAATGAGGCATCGAGGTGGACCCAAACAAAGTCAAGGCAATCCTTGAAATGGTTCCCCCAACTACCATCAAGCAGCTCAGAAGCCTGCAAGGAAAGGTCACGTCGATCAAGCGCTTCATAGCGCAGCTATCTGACAAGTGCCGACCAATGAACAAGTTGTTGCACAAGGGGGTAGCATTTCACTGGGATGACGAGTGCCAGTCAGCCTTTGATGACATCAAACAATACTTGGCTTCACCACCAGTATTGGCACCACCTAGACCAGGAGTGCCATTCTACTTATACATCTCAGCTATTGAGGTGGCACTGGGAGCCATGTTAGCCCAGAAGAACGAACTTCATAGAGAACAGAGCTACTTACTATCTTAGCCGCACCCTGGTCAGCTATGAACTTAACTATGCATACGTTGAGAAACTCTGCTTGGCAGTGGTGTTTGCTACCAAAAAGCTATGCCATTACATGTTGAGCAACAAGACGTATGTTGTGTCTAAGGAGAATCCATTGCGATACATGATGAGTCGTACTTATCATAGTAGTCGCACGGCGAAATGGATCATGTTGTTGACAGAATTTGACATAGAGTTTATTGGACAGAAATCCATAAAAGGACAGGTCATAGCCGATCAACTAGCAGAGGCTCCTCTCGAAGACGATCAGCCTCTGGTCATAGAACTACCCGATGATGGGGTCTTCCATGTCTCAGAATCACCAGATTCTGACGAGCCTGAGTCACAGGCCGACATAACCCTATTTTTTGATGGTTCTAAATGTGAGCAAGGTGGTGGCGTAGGAATAGTATTCTTCACACTGCGAGGCGCTCCTATGCCCCTGTCATTTAAATTAAATTTCCCATGCACCAACAATAATGCAGAGTATGAAGCCTTGCTCATAGGTCTTCGAACAACAATCACCATGAACATTAAATGATTGAACATCTTTGGTGATTCGTTGTTAATCGTCAATCAAGTCAAAGGGGTATTCCAATGCAAATGCCCAGTTCTGCAGGCCTACAAAGCCCTTGTGGACAAATTCTTGGCAAATCTTGAATGGTACGACATCGAGGCACTCCCTCGGTCATCGAATCATTTTGCGGACACTATGGCCTCTTTGGGGTCGTTAATCCCGCAAGACCTTTCTGGTGATATGACAACCATTCAAGTCAAAACACTATCGCAATCAGCGATGGAGCGAGCAAGCTCCGATTTAACGCCAGGAATCCACTTGATCCAGATTGAGCCATCCATGGACCGGTTCTCTCGAATCCACGATCATCTGAAACATGCCAACTGGGGGTCCTTGTTCTCCCCTACTCCCCTTAATAGCAATACAACGTTATTCTTGCAAGTTCTCTCCCACTCAGCTTTTGCTAGGGATGAACTTCAAGAGGGACTGGTTGTTCATACCATCGAGGCTTCTGATCAGCAGGATTGGTATTCCCCCATCAGGGACTACCTCAAGTTAGGTAATCTCCCGCTTGGATTGACGCATGCCGCAAAATGAGCACTCAAGCAGAAAGTGGCAAAGCATGTCTTGTTAGGGGACATTTTGTACCGTCGTAGCTATGAAGGGATCCTCCTTCGGTGCTTGGACCAGCAAGAGTCCACTTGGGCGATCGCCCAAGCGCACGATGGTACATGCGGTGGCCACTTCAGCGGTATGGCCATCGCCAAGCGCATTCTTCGCATGGGCTATTATTGGCCATCTTTAGAGCGAGATTGTTGCGCATATGTCAGGAAGTGCGTGAAGTGTCAACATCATGCCAATTTGACACACGTACCTTCCCAGGCCTTGCAGTCGATCCAATCGGCTTGGCCATTTTTGTAGTGGGGCTTAGATCTCATCGAAAAGATCTCCCCTACGTCGTCCGGCCATCACACTTTTATCATAACGGCCACAGAGTACTTCACCAAGTGGGTGGAAGCGGTTCCGCTAACCTCTACGACTGGACCCCGCATTGTGGAGTTCATTTTGCATAACATCATATGTCATTTTGGTATTCCATCCAAGATAATCTCGGATAATGGGACGTCATTCAAGAACAAATATGTGCGTGCTTTGACCACAAAGTACAAAATTCAGCATAGTTTTTTGACACCCTATTATCCGCAGGCAAATGGGCAAGCAGAGGCGTCAAACAAAATGCTAGTTGCTATCCTTAAAAAGATAGTCGTAGACAGTCATAAGGATTGGCACATTCAGATCCCACTTGCCCTGTGGGCTTATCGCACTAGCATTCGGACGCCCACTGGGGCAACTCCATTTTCGCTCGTGTATGGCTCCGAGGCAGTCATGCCTCTCGAGTTGGAGATTCCCTCCCTACGCATATCAATGCAAGAGTTCATCGATGATGACACTGCATGCGAAGCCCGGTTAGACCAGCTTACGTTGCTTGACGAACGACGCGTTAATGCTCTCGAGCATTTACGTATCTATCAAGAGCGACTTAAGAAAGCATACAACATGAAAGTTCACCTAAGGGACTTTCGGATTGGTGACTTGGTCTTAAAGGAAAACCAACAGAACTCTAGTTTGCCATCCCATCTAAGGGACAAGTTCATGGCAAATTGGTTAGGTCCCTATGTAATTGATAGCAAAATAGGACCTGGAACATACCGGCTAGCCTCTCTTGATGGAATCAAGGAATTAGAACCCTTGAACATCAGTCATTTGCGACCATTCCATATCTAAAGCAGCCAATCCCAAAATGCTCCAAGGATTCCCATAATCGCTTGGTCAACCCAAAATGCTCCAAGGATTCCCATAATCGCTTGGTCAACCCAAAAGCCCCAAGGATTCCCATAATCGCTTGGTCAACCCAAAAAGCTCCAAGGATTCCTTCCAAGGTTCCCATAATCGCTGGTCAACCCAAAAAGCTCCAAGGATTTCCATAATCGCTTGGTCAACCCAAAAGGCTCCAAGGATTCCCATAATCGCTTGGTCAACCCAAAAAGCTCCAAGGATTTCCATAATCGCTTGGTCAACCCAAAAGGCTCCAAGGATTCCCATAATCGCTTGGTCAACCCAAAAAGCTCCAAGGATTTCCATAATCGCTTGGTCAACCCAAAAGGCTCCAAGGATTCCCATAATCGCTTGGTCAAAAACAAGAAAAATTCAAAAAAAAAAAAATCAATAAAATCATCACAAATAACCAAAAGTTGCATCTCATTTCCATGCATACGCAAAAATCATCATAACAGTACAGAGTTCTTTTGCATCTCATCTGCATACTCCATACAAAATACAAAAACATATAGCTGCATTAAGCATCACATCCATACAGTGCATATTTGTGGTCATAAAGGTCAAAGCACCATAGACTGTCATTACTTGGCAGCAACCATCATCTTCCACATTTTTTCGCTTTATCAAATAGCTCATCGCCTATAACCGCCACTCACATTATTCTCCCACATCATAGTCAGTTGTTCCTAATGTATCGAGAGTTTTCGTCATTCAGTCGTCATTAGCTGTCTAGCCACATACTGTACCAAGTCAGACAGATTTTACGTAGGTAGAATTCTACTTGGATCACACCTTGTTACGTAGCATCCCAGCACAAATTAAAACACATAAAACATTCCCAAGTTGTGTGAACGAAAGATGAAACCTGCAAAGCAATCCAGGTCACCATAAGTGAAATGGTTATCTTGCTCATCCCCCTGTGCGAATGACCCCAAAGAATGCTGAGAGTTGGCAAAAGGACAAGCATCCTCCCTACCCAATTCCCCAAGAATCCCAAAAGTTCTCAAAAAAAAACAAAAATTGCAAAACATCAGAACAATTTGCAAAATTCAAAACTCCAAAATTTGATATCCCAAAGTGCACACATCAAAAGGCACAAACAATAGTGATTCTCGTCACTCCATATCCTAATCCCTTGCTCAAAAGAAAAATATAATACAAAAATAAACAGTGATTTTTATCACTACAAAAGAGCAAGTATCCCAATACAATTGAAGAAAAGAAGGGAGTTGAACTTGAATCCCTGGAACTCTCAGCATTTCGACAGGTCATGAGGCAAACCTCAGTACCGGTTTGGTTGATAGCCTATCGGTCACTGGTGGTAAACCTCCCGCATGATGATATATCTGCCACATTAACTTGTGTGCAGATCAATGTTTGCATGTGGATGAGCTAGCTTATGGTATCCTATGATAGCACCGCAGATTAATCTGACTAAATACAACAAAGGAGTTAGTGGAGCTAATCAGGTGATCCTCAATACAGGTTTGGTTGATAGCCTATCTGGCACTGGCGGTATCCTAACCAACACCACATAAATGAACTCAATTGCACACACAGGGATGTGAAATAACTTGGTCCAAAACAAGTCCGATTCATACCTTGTTCAAAAGTCTTGTGAGATAAAGTACATTCATGGCTAGTTAGTTAAAACATCTGAATCTCAGAAAACCTTAACTACATTTGAAACCAACTTGATATATTTTAGCCTCGCAAAAAAAAAAAAAACCATGTATGCCTACAAAGCTATTCACCGCAGCAATCGCCTAGGACAAAAAGCCATAAAGTTCTGCACAGTCTATGGTGCGACTACCAAACATCACAAATTCAATCCATCCATTCCATTTGCATATCATATAAATTAGAAACATCTGCATTCATCAACAACATATGCATTCATCACTATAAATTAACATGCATACATCCATATTCATCAACCATCATGCATAAAATCAAATCATCACATGCGCATAAACAAAATAAAGTCTGTATATATATATAAAAAACAACAAAAATTGAACAAAAATGCACCAAAATAGCTAATAAACTTGCCCGATGAGAGTGCTTTGGCACTTGACATCCCGGGCATGCAAAATAGATGTCGGGGTCACAAATCCTCACTATCCTATTCCCTAAGAAGGCTACCATAGCCGGACCGCTCCACGGGAAGACGGATTTTTGAGAATTTCATCCCCAAATGGCATCGCCAAAAGGGTCAAAAACCCACCCAAAAATAAGTAATAACATTGCCGAACGAAGGCGCCTTCGCGCCTGACATTCTTGGCATCCAAAATAGACGTTGGGGTTATAAATCGTCACCATCCTACTCCCTAAGAAGGCTACCATGGCCGGACCGCTCCACGGGAAGACGGATTTTTGACAATTTTAGCTCCAAACGACGTCGCCAAAAGGGTTAACACCCACCAAAAATAGGTCTAAATGTCGAAAAACTGCACACACGTTCAAGGATAAGAATCTAAAGGCACCCTTTGCACAAGTCATCTTGGGTCAAGCGACTCGTCGCTTTTCTCATGAAGGTCATTCCCTCATCGATTCGTCGCTTGAGGGGGTAGTCACACTTAGTCACCAATCAACAAATACACACCCAATCAAGGAAAACGACATGCATTCAAAGAATCATTGACAAAGATAATCACGCTCCCGCTTGGGGCAGTAAACAAGCAATAATCACAAGCTGATCAATCACTTGGCATTCGTGAATCATGAACTCAAGGTTCCCACAGACAAAAGGTTGCGCCCTTTGCCTATTCATGACTGATCAATGTCCAAGCTCAAGTAACACCTCACCGAAAAAGGTTAACACTTGAATGGAGTTCCTTCGCTCGTCAGAAGCAAGGATTCAAGAATGCATGCCCTTTCCATACTTGGGGCATCAAAAGTTGGTTAGGTTACTAAGAAACCCTAATCATTAGTGCTTTGGTTATCTATTTTTGCTCGACGCTGCGCCATGCACAGCGCATCCCAAAAAGGGGCATCTATAGACACCAAAACAACACCAATCCGATTATGTGACTGCAAACACTGATCGCTTTGACACACACAGCCCCAAGGGCAGCCCCCAGAGGTCAAACAGTGGTCCTAACCACTCTCACGAGTAGTTTTGGAAGGTCAGAGGTCAATTTGGCACCTTCAGGCACTTTGCTAAGTATCCGTCCCACCTTGGGATGAATTCAATATGGGATTCGCCCCACCCAGGGACGAATTCTGAATTCGCTCCAGGGTGGGGCGAATTGCAGGTTTGACGGGCAAAAAGTCAAATCTTGACAAATGGCAGCTCGGATCCGCCACCCAACGCTTCCTTCATCGCATGGGAGTATGGGTGAGCGTTTTTGAGCGTTAGAGGCATCTGCAAGGTCAGTCATGAAGTCCCAATTCAGGGAGGAATCTCCTTCCCCCTGGGAGGGCATGGCTGCCATGTGGCGCCCCTGCATGCCCATTTCAAGAGGCCTCCGAGGTCTATAAATTGGTGAGTTTCCTCACCCCAAAATATACAGAGTAGGAGCATTTTAGAGCAACGAAGTGCTGCCATTTTATTTACACGCCTCACACCTTTTGGATTTGCACCTTCCACATCCTTGATCTCCTTTAGAGGGGAGGTCATTGGGTGACTATTGGGAGGACGAATCTTGAGCCCAACACCCGAAATTTGGCCACAGAATACCCCCCAATCTGTCGACAACACCTTGTAAGGGATTTTGGACCCATCCCAAGTGGATTGGTGCCAAAATCAAGCCCCAAACGGTGGGTGGCCCGCCAGGGTGCCCCCACACTGCCACAGGCCTAATCGCCCCTTTTAGGAACGATTGGGAATCTATAGCAGATTTTGCTTTCGGTCATTTTCATTTCTTGCATTTGATTTCTATGTTGTTTAGGTAGTCTACAATTTTGATTTCATTTCGTTTTGACTAATTGCCATTATGCTATCACGTTTTCGCTCTCACTAACTTGCAGATAAGCATCATCAAATTCCTATTGATGGAGGCCAAATTGGGAAAATCCGACCATCTGGGTCTTCCCAAAATGCCCCCAATTAGCTAACCCCAAGTTTGCAGGTCTTTTGGAGCTTCGAGGTAGGACATTGGGACAGTACCTTTTCGGCATTTTGTTGCAGGCGAATTCGTCCCGCCCCGAAACGAATTCAAAACGGTGAGGAATTTCTCGACTGTTCTTTTTGCAGTGCCCTTCTGGTGATATCTTGATACCCCTGTCAAATTTTCATAGCATTTGGACTTGTTTTGATCATAGTTTAATTCATTTTTCTCATTCATTTAGCGTAGGCTTGGGGATTTGCATGCTTTGTTCCATCCGCAGGTGCTACTGATCATTTCTTGTTCTTTTGAACGTAGGGTTTGGACATCGAAGGAGCAACGAGGAGTCCAGATTCATCAACGCAAGCGGCGGCGACATTTGGTCCGCCCATTTTACATGTGGGCACGCGGAAGAAGGAAAGGCGCCCATGGATGTAACAAAGAAAGAATGCTTGAACGCTCCTAGCCCTTGGAAGGGGAGGATGCGCATTGTAACCGAGTTTGAAACACATCAATAAAAGGGCTGTCCTCTTTTGATTCACATTTGTTTCAGTTCGATTCGATCATGCTTTTCCCTCTTTTCATGCACTTTCAAGTTTTTAGGATTTAGCGCTAAGTTCGGTTTCTTTGTTTGCATATCGCATGTTAGCTTTCCCTTTTTGCTTCCGTATCCTCGTGCTTTCACTTTGGTCCCCAAATTCATAAGTATTTGTACTACACAACCCTAAACAAGATGGGTAGTCATCCCCAAAGCCAAAAGGTATCAATTCCATTTGCGAGCCAAAAACCTAAGAGCCCAAATTTGAAACCCAAAATGAAAAATCAAATAACAATGGTTATCACCACTATTCAAACTCCTTGCTCAAAAAAGAAAAACAAAAGAGAAAAATAAACAATGATTTTCAACACTATGTATGCGAGCAAGTATCCCCACAAGTTGAGCAATCGAAATACGCATGAGCTTGAATCCCTGGAATTCTTAGCATTCGAAAAACCATCTAGGTGATCCTCATTATGGTTTTGGTGGACAGCATACCTAAAAATGGTGGTATCCTAAATGCATGAACATATGTCTATCACATTAGCTTTGCATGTGAGAAGACCAATGTTTGCATGTGGATGAGCTAGCGTATGGTATCCTAGATAGCATTGTAGATTAATATTACTAAATACAAACAAAGGAATTAGTGGAGCTAATTAGGTGATCCTCAGTACAGGTTTGGTTGATAGCCTATTTGGCACTAGTGGTATCCTGACAAACACCACATAAATGAACTCAATTGCACACATAGGGATGTGAAATAACTTGGTCAAACTCAAGTTTGATTAATACCTTGTTCAAAAGTCTAGTAAGATAAATGTACAGTCTTGGCTAGTTAAGTTAAAGAATCTGAGTCTCAAAATAACCTTAACTACATTCTAAAACAAATGTTGTACATGTCCATTCTTGCATCACCATCAAAAAATATAAAACAAACAAAAAAATCCACACATGAAAAGTCATTCCGCAAGGTCATCACATAGTATAGAAAGCCAGTGAATCTTGTACAGTCTATGGTGTCACCAACAAGTTATCAAAAAATCATTCCATCTATTCCATATGCATACATCATATAATTAGAAACATCACATTCATAATAACACATGCATACATCAACTAACTAAAATGTGCATAAAATTAAACCATAACAAGTGTATAAAAAAAAAGAAATTCATGTATATATATCATCAAAAAGGCCCTCAGGCTACAATAAAACGGTCCTCTAACCTCACAAACAAAATCAAAAACTCAAAAACCACCATGATCATGCAGGATTGGTGCGAATGGAACTAACCCTAGTGGTGTGGGTCCTATGAGACCTCTCAGGACGGTTGTTGCCAACCCTCGCATCACACCCACTAGCGCTACCCTCACCCACCCACCTACGATGAGAGGAAGCAGACTGCTCAGTCTCACTGTCTCTCATTCGGTGCAAATATCCACCTCCAGTAAGCTTAGGTAACCACCCATCGATGCGGATAATATCTATCTCCAACTCCATTCGATGTCGGACCAAATCCATCTCCCACTGATAGTACATAGCCAATGCATCATCGCGCTATGCCAATTGAGTCTGCAGGAGATCCCTCTCTCATGAAGCATCTGTGTCCCCATCCCACTGGTGGTATGCAACCAATGCATTCTTTCACTCCATAAACTGAGTCCACAGGAGATCCCTCTCCTGCAAAACCTCCCCATGCTCCTCATCTTGTCTTTGTAGTATCTCCTCCAATCATGCTATCTTTGTGTAATACCTAGCCTCCATGTCCCCCAGGACTGCCTGAGGCATGGGCATATTCGGGATGGCGGGCTGCTCTAGCACCCACTGATCTATAACGTCCTGTATATTCGACTACTTTGAAACCCCTAGGTCATCCCTAGCCAAGTCATCAACCTCTACCATATTCACATAATCGAGCGAATCTCCCCAACCCTCCCCTGATGCGTCACATCCTCACCACCTACTACTATCGCATTCGCACCTCCTAGAGTCCCTTCACCCCGCCATCATCGTATTGTCCACCATTGGTCATACTCTGTAGTCGCCCCGACATTGTCCATGTCAAGGACATCGATCACTACATCTGACTTCTTACCTAGCAGCTCAATGATCGGCCAGGCCAGAGTCCTCTCATTGTCCTGATGTTGATAGATCAAAGGCTCACCAGGCAATCCCTTGTGCACCCCAAACTATCATGTCACCCAAACGTAAAAGAAGTACTCCTGCTCGGTCCTATGCCACTCGATAATCCATATCCCCCTACACACCCGTCGGAGCCACTCTCTAGCCTCAAGCCAAGCTGGACAGTCCATGTATGGCCCCCAGACCACCTTCCCAGTAGCAAGCCACAAGAAGGCATCAGTGTAATGAATAACATCACCTACACACCACTGATTATGCCCATGCTCCTCCGACCTATGCCATAGCGCCACATACCCGATCTCCCTGTCCACCATCTCTGCCCGAGTAGTCCATAGTAAACCCTGTGGTCGCTCCATAGCTATGTGCTCCCATCCCCAACACTGCAATAGGTAGCTGCATCTAATCCCCTTTCACCTTCGATAGTGGACCTCTTACAACTCATCATAGAGTTGTCCCAGTAGTGTCTGACCCCACCTCATAATCAGTGGCTCTGAGGTTGGACACTTAACCAATTTGAAAACTACCTCCAATAGGTTCCACGAGAACCTCGTGCTTGAGGAGTCGAGCAGCAGCATGTTGGAGATGAGGGTCATCAATAATGCATGCCTCAAACCCAACACGCCCTTCTCCAGCCACCATCGCACCAAAATACCACCAATCAGGCAATCCCCCTCTGCCATCTCCACCGGACTATCCACCCCCATCTCCACCCCATGTTCGAAGCACCGTGTTAGAACTGCCATAGGAAGCTCGTCTATCGAAATTCGTAGAATTTGATAGACATCCTCAAGAGTCACCATCATATCCCCTATTGGGAGATGAAAGGTATTGGTGCGAGGATCCCATAAGTTGATCAGGGCAGTCAGATACGCTCGATCCCCCACCACAGGCTCTAACCAAGTCACATGCTTGAGCCCAAGGGCATCAAGCCAATCCTAGTTCGCCACAGTCAGTGCCTCCCGTGCGTCAGAGAATACCGTCGGCTGACGGTACCGGCTCTTCACCACCTAAAAATAAAAAACAACACAAAAACATTAAAAACATGAAAGAAAAAAATTGTACAACAAAAACATTAACAAAATGTACAGTACACACATTCACAAAATCAAATAAACAATGCAATGCAAAAAACAAAAAACAAATTCAAAATAAAAATATGTCAGTTACCTAAGGTTTTTAACTTTAAGTTCAAACTGATAAATAAAAAACAAAAAAAAAACAAATTCAAAATAATTTTTTTTTAGTTACCTAGGGTTTTTAACTTTAAGTTCAAACTGATAAAAAAAAAAAAAAAAAAACAAATTCAAAATAAAAATTTGTCAGTTACCTAGGGTTTTTAACTTTAGTTCAAACTGATAAATAAAAAACAAAAAAAAACAAATTCAAAATAAAAATTTGTCAGTTACCTAGGGTTTTTAACTTTAAGTTCAAACTGATAAATAAAAAACAAAAAAAATAAATAAATTCAAAATAAAAATTTGTCAGTTTCTTAGGGTTTTTAACTTTAAGTTCAAACTAATAAATAAAAAACAAACAAAAAACAAATTCAAAATAAAAATTTGTCAGTTACCTAGGGTTTTGAACTTTAAGTTCAAACTGATAAATAAAAAACAAAAAATATAAATTCAAAATAAAAATTTGTCAGTTACCTAGGGTTTTTAGCTTTAAGTTCAAACTGATAAATAATATAAAAAAAAAAACAAATTCAAAATAAAAATTTGTCAGTTTCCTAGGGTTTTTAACTTTAAGTTTAGACTGATAAATAAAAAACAAAAAAAACAAATTCAAAATAAAAATTTGTCAGTTACCTAGGGTTTTTAACTTTAAGTTCAAACTGATAAATAAAAAAAAAAAAAAACAAATTCAAAATAAAAATTTGTCAGTTACCTAGGGTTTTTAACATTAGTTCAAACTGATAAATAAAAATTTGTTAGTTACCTATGGTTTTTAACCTTAGTTTGAACTGACAAAACAAAAACAATAACAAACAATAACAACAACAGAATAAATGCAGTTTTTAAACTAGGGTTTTATTTTAGTTTAAATCGAAACACAAAATACAAAAAAAAAATAAAACGGTTTCAACTAGGGTTTCGATCTTAGTTTTAACAAAGCAACACAAAACACAAATTCAAACAAAACAAAAAAATTAAACTAGGGTTTTTATTTTAGTTTAAATCAAAAAAATGAAATACAAAGAAAAAAATTGTGGTTTTAAACTATAAAATAAAACAAACAAAATAACGAGGAGCACTCATCGGTCTCGCTTCAGCTCCGCCACTTGATGATCCGGTCCGTGAACTAATTGTGTCCACAAAAATTCAACAGCAATCCGCTATGCATACTTGACCTCCTCCTCCTCACAGCTCCAAATCGGTAGAAAAACAAAGTGCAAATGAGCCCAAAACCTAGTTTTGGCCCTTATATAGGCTTTTAGGCTTGTAATCGTTCCACCCTAGGATGAGCACTCTAGTTAGCGCTCGTACCACCCTAGGATGATTACAAAACTAGTATTCGTCCCACCCTGGGATGATTATAGAGCAAAAAAATAAAAAATAGCAAAAACTGCACCCAAAATGCACCAAAAATAAAAATAAACTTGCCGAACAAAGGCGCCTTTGTGCCTGACATTCTTGGCATGCAAAACCGACGTTGGGGTCACAAATATTCACTATCCTACTTCCTAAGAAGGCTACCATAGCTGGACCGCTCCATGGGAGGATGGATTTTCAAAAATTTCATCCCCAAAATGCGTCACAAAAAGGGTTAAAACCCACCAAAAAAAGGTCAAATTGTTGGGAAACTGCATAAGCATTCAACGCAAAACAACTGAAGGTAGCTTTACCATAAGCAATATTGGGTCAAGCGACTTGTCGCTTTTCTAATGTCGATCATTCCCTCATCGATTCGTCGCTTGAGGGGGTAGTCACACTTAGTCACCAACCAACAAATACACACCCAATCAAGGAAATGACATGCATTCAAAGAATCATCGACAAAGACAATCATGCTCCTGCTTGCGGTAGCAAACAAGCAATAATCACAAGCTGATCAAAAACTTAGCATTCTAGAATCATGAACTCAAGGTTCCAATAGACAAAAGGTTGCGCCCTTTGCCTATTCATGATTGAACAATGTCCAAGCTCAAGTAACACATCACCAAAAAATGTTAACACTTGAATTAAGCTCCTTAGCTCGTTAGAAGCAAGGATTCAAGAATGCGTGCCCTTTCCAGAATTGGGGCATCAAAAGTTGGTTAGGTTATTGAGAAACCCTAATCATTAGTGCTTTGGTTATCTATTTTTTCTTAGCACTACGCCACACATAGTGCATCCCAAAAAGGGACATCTGTAGACACCAAAACAACACCAATCTAATTATGTGATGACAAGCACTGATCGAATTGACATGCATAGCCCCTAGGGCAGCCCCCAAAGGTTAAAAAATGGTCCTAACCACTCCCATAGTACTTTTGGAAGGTCAAAGGTCAATTTGGCACCTTTCAGACACTTTGCTCCCTACTCGTTCCACGCTGGGATGATTGCAAACTGGTATTCATCCCACCCTAGGACGATTAGCAGTATTCGCTCCATGGTGGGGCGAATAGAAGGTTTGACAGGAAAAAGGTCAAATATTGACAAATGGTAGCTCAGATCCGCCACTTAACTCCACCTTTAATGCATGGTGTGCAAGTGAGCATTTTTGAGCTCAAAGAGGCAGTCATAGAGACAATCATGGAGCTCTTAATTAGGGAGTAATCTTCTCTCCCCTGACAAGGCATGATGACCAAGTTGCGCCTCAACATGCTCATTCACAAGAGACCCTCAGGTCTATAAAATGGTGAGTCTTCTCACCCCAAAAAAAGTACATATCAGGAGCATTTGGAGCAACGAAGTGCTGTCGAATTACATCTTCACCCATCGTTTGTGCTTCTTACATCCTTGATATCCCTTTTGGAAGGGAGGTCATTGGGTGATTATTGGAAGTGCAATCCGAACCCAAAACCCAAACATTTGGCCACAATACCCCACCCAATCTGCCGACACAACCCCACAAGAGGTTTTGGACCCATAACAAGTGGATTGGTACTAAAATCGAGCCCCAAATGGCGTGCGTCCTACCCTCGGGTGCCCCCTCGCACTGCTGCAATCCTAATCGCCTCACCCCAGAGCGATTAGAAATTTGTGGTAGATTTCCCTACTATTTCTTTTGCATTTGATTTTAGGTCATTTACATATGCTGCCATGCAAATTTCATGTGATTCTTATGATTTTTTGCTATGATTTTATTATTTCTCGCTTTCACTAACATATAGGGAGAATCATCAGATACAGGGTGATCGAGGCTGAATTTGCAAAATCCGACCTTTTGGGTCGTTCCAAAATGCCTTGTTTTTCCTAACCCAAAATTTGCAAGTGTTTTGGAGGCCCCTGGATGGGACATTTAGGAGGTCACATTCTGATGTTTTATGACAGTCCTAATCATCCCACCCCAGAGTGATTTGAAATATGTGGCATATTTGTCGACTGTTCCTTTTGCAGTGTATTCTTGGTAATGTTTTATTTCTTCTGTCAAATTTTTATCTTATTCGGATATGTTTTAGTTATTGTTTTGATTATTTTATGCATGCATTAACCGTAGGCCTTGGGAATCACATGTTTCCCTCCATCCGAAGGTGCTACTAACCGTTTACTATTTCTTTGAATGCAGGATCTTGACACCGGAGGGGCAGCAAGGAACTATAGATGCATTCAAGCAAGCGGCGTCGACGTTTGGTCCGCCCATTTTTAATGTGGGCACGCGAAAGATCCCCAAAGGGGAATGTATCATTTGTGGTGTGACAAGGCTATGTACAATGCTCCTAGCCCTTGAAAATGGAGGAGACGTATTGTAACCCGATATCAAGCAAATTAATAAAATAAAGGGCTGCACTTTTACATTTGCTTTAAATCTCGTTTTAGTTCATTTGTTTTCCCTATTTTCATGCATTCTCGTTCGTAGGACTTAGCGTTACATTTCCATTTTGTTTGCTTTTGTATCCTCGTGCTTTCAAGAATAATCTATCCTGATCTGGTACCATGTTAGAATTCCCAAGAGTAGAACTACAAAGCATTACAAGATTTGAAAAATCAAAATAGAACTGATTAATTTATTCCAGGGATCAACTTTGTATAAATATCAAATTTGATCACTGAGATCCATTGGATTACAACAACTCATTAAGTTTGATGAAGACACCATTGAGGGTTCACCTGACACATGGAGGAGTGGAAACTCAAGTGTGTCTATCCTAGTAGAACTTAAGAGAATATTCACTTATTCTAACAGAGTCATCGATGGATCTTAATGAAATATATACATAATTTAAAGGCTTGTCATTTTTATGATCCCATGAAGTAATATGATGTCATTTGATGGAATATTATCTTTCACGATGTTCTATGAACAACATCTTTAGGTATACTTGCTACTCTTTTTTTTTAATAGGTTATATATGGCTTCTATTGGGGGCCACTCCCATAAAAATACCAAAATATCACATTTCCTATAGCAAACACTTTTATCATGATTTTTTCTTTTATTTTTTCTTTTAAATGTATTCTTCAACTTCCTCAAAGTGCTATGTTTCCATAGTCAACTCATTTACATTTTTTATTAAGACATAAAATTTCACTTGGCCAATTTTCTTATAAAATTTGAATTTCATTGGGATGATGATCAACACCATAATTAACTAATTTATTTGCTGCTTGATTTCCTTCTCTATAAATAAGTGAGGAGAATTTTACCTTCACTATGATTTCCATATGTTCTACCATTTGCATAGTTTTTAGTTGAAGTTCCATATGATTTTGAATAAGTGAGAAGAATTTTACCTTCACTATTTCTAAAAATACCACCTCCACTAGCTTTTATTGGATTTCCTTTAGAAGCACCATCAAAATTTATGGATAAACCCAATTTTTGGATATTTTCATTTTACCATAGATAAAAGTAGATAATTTTTTTTAATTTTTTTTTCAGAGATAACTCTTCCATGTATGTTCAAATCTTGTAGCTAAGTTATTAGCACTTCTTTTTCTAAAATTAAGAATTCCTATGATGAGCACCATGTTTATAGACATTTTGTAAGAGAGGCACTAATACAGTTCCAAAATTAGGCATGTATTATTCCTTTCAAGCCATAAATTCCAACAAATAATGGTAGGGCTAATCCTCCAAATAATACATAATACTTTAGCTTTAAAATAATTTATCGAATATTTTATCAACTCTTTCAATGTTTATGGAGATACCCAATATAATTTCAATTTTTTTAAAATGTAACCCCAAATGGTGTGAGAAAATGGAAAATGAAGAAGAAAATGGTCTGATGTTTCTAAATAATTCTCATATAAGGCACATCTAAAGGTTCCATAATATCCTCTTCTTTTTATAATTTCTTCCAAAAGAATTTTACTTTGAACTGCTAACCAAAGAAATATTGAGGCTTCAGGGAGAGCCTCTAATGACCAAACATTCTTCCAAGGAAAATATTTGAGAGAAGAAAATTTTGATTATTCTAAATCCTCATATCCAAACTTTATTTAGTATCCACTGTCATTTGATAAGTTCCAAATCAACTCATATTTTCATGTAAAAATTGGCAAATAAAACTCTCAAAGCATATTTTGAAATTCATCTACAATTTGTTTGATTTCCTCTCCTTCAACCAAGTTACTAAAATAAATCCATTATCTAGAGTTTTTGCTCATAATAACATAATATTTGACCTTTGGACCTTCACATGCTAGGAACACTTGAGCCAATGATTTCCATTTTGAGTCAAATATGAGAGGATAAGGCTTCAATTTAAACCAAAAATTTGTATAAATCCCCTCATTGAATGACCATATAATATGTTTCTTTATCAATTGAAAACTCTTTGATATGAAGTTCCATGTTGATGAACCTATGGGTAGAGTTATTTTCCTAAATAATATTCATAATAATTTTTTGTAAATATAGGGTAGTATTAATGAAAATCCTAGATTTTGAAGTGTTTACCAATTGTCCAGTAGCCTTCTAATTATATTACAATATTGATTTAAACTCCATGGCCTCATTGACTAAGGTATGATCCAAAATAAAAGCATCATCAACAAATTGGAGATGAGATTCAAAGGAACTAATTTTTATAACTTGAATACCCTTGATTGTCCCTTCCATTTTTGCCTTTGAAAATACTCTCCCTAATGCTTCTTCCAGAATAATGAATAGATAAGGATGAAGAGGATCACCTTGACAAAGTCCACAAGATGACTTGAAGCATCCAACAAGAGAACAATGATCAAAATAAAAAAATTGTAGTGTTGTAAAAATATTTAATCCACTCTCACCAACTATAATCAAAGTCAAACTTTATGATAATATCATGCAAAAAAGTCTAGGAAGTCCTATCATATGCTTTTCTCATATCTAATTTTTAAATCATACCTAATTTTTCATGAAATGAAGAGAATATATGGCCTCTTGTGCAATAATTATACCATCAAGAATTTTTTTACCCTAAACAAAGCCACCTTGTTCCTCTGAGATAATACACCCTAGAATATTCTTCAACCTATTTGCCATAATTTTTTAAATGATCTTGTAAATCATATTACAAAGGCTTATTGGATGAAAGTTATCAAAATATTCTGTGTCACCCTTCTTGGGAACCAAGATAATAAAATTAGCATTGATATCACTTATTATAGCCTTCCTTTTTTGGGTTTCTTCCACTGTATCTAACATATCATTGTTCAATAAATCCAAAAAAATTGAAATAAAACTGAAGGAAATACATCAGGATGAGGAGCCTTGTTAGGATGGAAAGAGAAACATTATTCATGGAGTTCATACATAGATATATTCTTCATCATGATTTTGTTTTTTCTCTGAGTGATAATTTATGGAATATTTTACAAAAGTTTTTTTTGTGCCTCCTTATCTTGCCTAGAATCTGGCAAAATATTTTTGAAAAAAATATTGCTTCATTCCTTATATCTTATTCAATATCTCAATATTTCTTCCATATGGAGTTATAATATTTTTGTTATGACAAACAAAAAAAAAATTATTTTTATTGTAGCATGAAAAAAAATTGTATTTCTATCTCCTTCCTTGAGTCATTTCTCTCTATGTTTTTGGAACCAATATGACTCCTCCTTTTTTAATGCATTATGATAATCAGAAAGTGATTTTTTTCTTTCACATAAGAATCTTGGTCCTTTCCATTAATTTTTACTATCTCTTGTAAATTTTTGAGCTTGGATTCAATTTCTTTTCTTCTTTAAAAATATTACAAAATATTTGATAGTCCATATCTTCATTTTCTCCTTTAAATATTTCAACTTTTGAATAAACCTGAATGTACATGATCCTTCAAATTTTGATTCGTCCCACAATAATATAACCATCTAGAAAAAATTACGATCTTCGATCCACATAGACTGGAAGCTAAATTGATTTAGATGACCATTTTTTGGTGACTCACAAGTCAAAAAAATGGGTTTGTAATATGATTTTTCTTGCAATAAAATATCTGAAGAGATTGTATACTTTGTTTGCAACCATTTAATAAAGAACAATAATTTATCTAGTTTTTTTTCTATATATTTCTTCCTAATGCATTTTTTATCCCATGTGTATTGAAAAACTGAAATACTAACATCTCAAAGGTCATTTGAATTGACAAATGAAGAAAAATATTACATTGATTTAGACCATCCTAGAATGCCACCCTTATTTTCCAAAGGAGATATAACAGTATTAAAATCACCCCCAAGAATCCATAGATCACAATGAATCATCATTGTATTTTATAAAAATATATTAAGGTCCTTCCAACATATTTCACATGGAGTAACTATAGTTGGAGCATATACATTTATAACATCAACTTTACCCAGGTGTTGTAGGTGAGTTGGAGAGGAGAGGATAATCCTCCAAGGGAGGTCCCAGGTTAAAATCTCCACCCTACCAAAAAGCTGAATTGGATATCCAAAATACAATTGATAATGTTGGTGCGGGCACTTCTAGGTGACTTTGACGGTGTAGAACCCCCTGTTCGTGGTCTCTCAGACCAACTTTCGCTTAAAAAAATAAAAAATAACATCAAATTTGATGTTTTTGTCTTTCTTGTAAAATAATATATCAATCCAATTACTTTTTTCTTCTAATATTTCTCCATCCTATTTGTGTTTATACCATTTTATTACAATACCACCTAAATATCATGTAGAAGAAACTACTAAACAATCACCCGTCTTCCAAATATTCTTAAAATTATCCTTACATTCCTCACTGTTTAATTTTATTTCTTGTATTAAAATAAACTAAGGGCTATAAGAAATTATTAATTTATTAATAACTCATTTTTAGGATTTTTATTCATACCCTAATATTCCATGATATCATTTTCATCATCAATACTCTTTATTTTTGCTAGTGTATTTAGCCCTAATTCTTATTAACACTATAATATTTTTATTTGGCTTCCTAGATCAATATCCTTTTGAGTTTCATTCTCTCTTAGTTCATGGTTTGATGGTCTTACTCTCCTTCTTCCATTCCTACCAACACTCTCATCTTCATCAATCTCTTCAATTTTTTATCTTACCATTTTCTTGTTTATGTTACCCTAAAATATCTAAACTATAAATATGGTCCTCCATAGTCATCGCTTTCTTATGATGGCCTGAAAACCCTAAATTTACTTGGATATCCTTCATAATATTTTCTTTACTATACAACTCTTGAAAACCTAAAGTGCAAGGAATACACTCCATACTACTTTCATTTTTATTGGAAGAATATTTTATGCTAATTGCGGATAAGAAAGGTGATTTACCTAGATTAAGATTGACATCCTTTCACCTCATTTGATTTAAAATTTATCTCCCCATTTTCATTTATATTAAAATTTGCCTTCTTGACTTCCTTCGCACCTTGAGCTCCTTCTATATTTGAAGTTGCATACTATACTTCGTCATCTTCCCTATAATTTTTTCTTCTAATGGTTGATTTGAGTGAACTGTAATTGCCTTTGCCATTTGATTATATAGAGGGATTTTTTTACCACTTTATTAGGAGTGGAAAGTCCTTTACTTGACCTAGCTTCTCCTATGATATGGTCTACTTATTTCAAATTGAAGATACCCTTATGCCCAAACAATTCCATATCTTCCTCCATTTTTACTTTGTAGTATTTTTTGTGTATTCAATTTCATGATATTTGTGACATTGAAATGTAAGAGTTTCATAATCCACCTATTGATCCAATTATCTTGATTAACTTTTAATCCTAATAGATTGTGGTTAAGGTTCTAAAATATCAATGGAAACACATATTCAAGTGTATACAACATGCCTTATTTCCTTTGTAGATGGTCCCTATTGGATGAATTCGCCTAGAGTATTACCAATAATCTTCAAAAATTCATTATTGATTAGTTCATAAGGAAGTCCAAAAAGCCTAATCCATACTAAAAGTCTTTTAATAGTTTATGTGTCCACAAAAAAATACTTACTACAAGGTCTTAAGCATAATGTATCTTTACCTGTAAACCAGGAGCCTCCATCCATTATTTTATCCCTTATTTTTGAACTGGATAAAATGATGAGGAAAAATCCTTTCAGAAGAAAATTCATTGAGTAATTTTAATTCAATCCCCTCTTCCACTTAATCCAATTTTGAATCTCAAAAAAACCTGGCCAATATCCATGAAACTTACAAATTAACCCTTTGGTTTTAAGAATCATTATATCATGCTCAATCATCTCATCTTTGATAATCACTTCTAGTGTAGAATCTCCTACCCGGACTGGGTTTACCATAGATTCTCTCTCACTCTTATTACTAGCTAGGGCATCCAAACTTCCAACTTAGTCATTTATTGGTGTAAACTCAGCTACAAGAGACCAACAAAAATGGACTCCAATCACATAATACAAATGCAATATAATGGAAGAAACCTACAAATCGATATTCTTCTAATTCTTGAATTCACACCTCTTCTCCAAAAGAATACAATCCATCATATAGAAACCAAAAACTTAATAAACTCTAAAAAACGTGTTTTTTTCTAAAAATTGCTAAAAATAGAAATGAGTTGGATTGTGTCCAAATTTAGTGCACACATACCTCTTATAATAATGAACCTAACTTTAAAATATTATGTCTCAACTTAAGGTATAACAAAAGTTAATAAAATTCTAACATTCAAAAAAACCCAAAAAACCCAAGAACCTATTCTAAAATCTAATTTTGGGACACTATATGAAGGAGTTAGGTCTTGAAAGTATGTTTTTTGGAGGTTTAGGTGAATCATAACATGCACACAGAAGCACCTATTAAATTTCAAGGAAAACAGATGTACGGTTCACATGTTATGTATCCGAAAATGTGTATCATTCTCCTCTAGTGAAAATGATCTCAGCTCCTATGACTTCAACTGAATTGAAATCTTGTAGCTTCTAGTTATCAATTTTATTTAGCTCTGACACTGAAACCCAAGTGTTATCCGACTGTGGTAATCATTCCCACTAAACTAGGTATTTGTTGTAGCTCCCATGTCTGCTGTGATCATCTTCTTATCAAGCACCTGTGCAACTCTATATTTTTTCTTCTTAGGCATATGTCGTGCCCATTTTACTGTCTCATGTTATTCACCATCCTCAGTAATACCAGGGCCTAAAATAAATTAGAAACATTAAAAATGAATGAAAGATCAAATTCATCGGGCAACTCCACTTTATAGGCATTATCATTTATCTTCTTCAAAATATTGCATGGCCCAATTTTATTAAGTTTTAGTTTGTTATATGTTCCCTTAGGAAATATTTATTTTCTAAGATGAACCATGACCATATCACCCTCTTCAAACACTTTCACCCTTCTGTGTGCATCAACATACTCTTTGTAGTGAGCATTACTACTCTAAATTTTTTTCTTCATTGACTCTTGCACTTTCTCGATATGCTCAGCAAATGCTTATGCATCATCACTAACTTGTTCCCCAATTGGTAACTCAACCAAATCTAATACACCTCTAGGATTTTGACCATAAACAATTTGAAAAGGGGATTTACTTGTCGACCTATTCATTGAGTTGTTATATGCAAATTCGGCTTGTGATAAGGCTAAATCCCATTGTTTTGGTTTTTCTCCAACTATGCACTCTAAGAGGTTTTCCAATATTCTATTCACTACCTTTGTTTATGCATCGGTTTTTGGGTGGTAAGCACTACTAAACTGCAGCCTGGTGTTCAAATTATTTCACAACGTCCTCCAAAAGTGACTAAAGAACTCAGTATCCCGATCAGAAGTAATATTATTTGGAATACCATGCAACCGCAAAACCTCATAAAATAATAAGACTACAATCCTAGTTACATCATTAGTTTTTTGGCAAGAAATTAAATGCACCATTTTAGAAAATATATCTACCACAACAAAAATTGAATCCTTACCCCTCTATGTCTTGGGCAACCCCAACACGAAACCCATACTCAAATCGGTCCATGGTCCTGTATGGACCAAAAGTGGTATATACAACCCTATATTTTGCACATGACCCTTAGCCATTTGATATACTCTGCATCTAGAGACAAACCTTATTATGTCTCTCTTCATTTTTGGCCAATAGTACTTCTCCTCTACAAGAGTGTTAGTTTTGACTACTCCAAAATGACCAGCCAAACCCCCACTATGTAATTCCCTCAAGATGTTATCTATCATAGATACATTTAGAATGCATAATCTATCATCCTTAAACAAGTAACCATTCTATAAAAAATACTTTTAAAAAATAGTATGGGACTCACCCTCTATCGTACTTTTGCACTGTTGCACAATATTCCAAAAATCTACATCAAACTCATATCGATCTTTAATCCCCTCAAATCCTACCACTTTATTCTCCATAGTGGTCAATAACAAGACTCTCCTACTCAATGCATCAACAACCTTATTTTGTTTTCCCGACATGTGTATGAGGACAAATATATATTGTTGCAAAAATGAAACCCATTTAGCATGCCTACTATTTAATGTTTTCTGAGAATTGACATACCTCAATGCTTCATGATCAGTAAACAACACAAACTTCTTTGAGAGTAAGTAGTGCCCTCCAATAGTGCAATGCTTGCACAATTGTATAAAATTCCACATCATATGTAGAATAATTATTCCTTGCGTCATTCAGATTCTCACTAAAAATGCTATAGGTCGGCCCTTTTGACTTAATACACCACCAATTCCAATAAATGAGGCATCACAATCAACCTCAAACACCTTACTAAAATATGGTAACACTAGAACAGGGGCTTCTAACACCTTCTTCTTCAAGAGTTCAAAACTCTTTCTCCTTCGTGCAATCAATTATAGGGGCAACTATACTACTGAAGTTCTTGATGAACTTTCTATAAAAGGTAGCTAGGCCATGAAATATCCTTACTTCTATTATAGTTCATGGAAGAGGTCATTCAAAAATTGCCTCCACTTTCTTGTCATCCATCTTCATGCCATCTCTTGAGATTGCAAATCCCAAAAATACTAAACTATCTTGAATAAATCTACATTTCTTCAGGTTGACATACAATTTCTCCTTCCTAAGCATGTATAACACTAATTTCAGGTGTACCAAATGATCTTCTTCACTTTTAATATAAACCAAAATCTCATCAAAATACACAACCACAAACTTACCATTATATTCCTGTAGTACTCTATTCATAAATCACATAAATGTACTTGGTGTATTAGACAAACCAAATGGCATCACCATACACTCGTACATGATATGGTAGTAGCCACTCCACATATCAATTTTACTTAAGTATTTACCTCCAACCAATCCATCCATCATGTCATCCACTCTCATCATAGGATACTAATACTTTATTGTGATCTTTTTTATGGCTCTAATATCCACACACATCCACCATTAATCATCTTTATTTGGGGTCAGCAATGTTGGAGTCGCACATGGACTCATACTATCCCTAACTAATCCCTTATTTATCAACTCTGTCACTTACCTAATAAAATCTACATTATGTGTCAAGTTCAACCGATAATCTGCCTGATTTGGGAGCATAGGTCCTGGAATCAAATCCATATGATGCTAGATATCCCTCTTTGGTGGTAACCCATTTGGTAACTCCTCTAGTGTGACATATTCATATTCTCTTAGCAACTTAGCTACTACTGTAGGCATAACCACTTCCTCTCTTTCTAGCTTCCTAGATTTTAAGGCATAACAAAATCTAGCATCCTTGATCTCTGCAAGAAACTCCTTCATCATAAAAAAGCTCTCACTCAGCCCATCCTCCTTCAAAGGTACAAGAACTACCTTTACACCATCCTTCCATAATGTGTAAGTATTATTTCTCCCATTATGGTTAGTATCCCTATCCTACTGCCAAGGTATCTCCAATATAATGTGACATGCATCCATCGGGATCACATCACACTGCACTTAATCCATGTAAATGCTCCCAATTGAAAATTTAATTAAATACCTTTGATCTACTGTTACCTCATTCCCATTATTAACCCATGATATGTGATATGGATAAGGATTATTTTCATATTTTAGGTGTATTTTATCAACCATAACACTTGACACCATATTCTCACAGCTACCACTATCAATGGTAATCTTACACACCTTCCCTCCTGATGTACACCTTATTTGAAAGATGTCCATCTGCATCCAAGAATCATCACCATCTATGGTATGCACCTTAAATTTGCTCTACACCTTCTCTTTATTAGAAGAAATCACTGTCATCCTTATCATAAGTGCTTCCCTCATGTCAGCAACAACTTCATCCTCATCCCGCTCTTCCATCTCAACCAGATTGACCCTTCCTTGTCCTCCTTGGCCCCTTTCTTGGACATAATATTGGGGACACTCAAATGCTATGTTGCCATCCTCACTACATCCATAATATATATACGACCTCCTTGGATCATTCCCATTTCATCCACCACCGTAACATCTACCTCGTTGGTATCCTCTACCTCTCAATTTTTTCCCATCTTCTTCTTGTTTAGCAGGTATCAAGGATTCTCCCTTGAGAAAATTAGATCCACTTCGACCCCGACCTGAAGAGGGTGTGGATCCCTTATTACCTCCTCTATTAACCCTTTTTATTTTATCCTCTGCCTTGTGAAGAAAACAAGCTTATACTGAGAGGGGAGGTGAATAGTATAAGACCTCTTTTTATTTTTTCTTTTATACTTCAAAATAGTAAAGCAATATACCCAAAGCAATATCAAAAAAATGCACAATATCATCCACAAAGTGATACCAATTTTAACGTGGTTCACCCAGAAAGCCTGGGCTATGTCCACAAAAATTTTCTCTAAAATTTATCTCAAAGTTCTTTGGGAAACCTTCCCAATTACAATGTTTATGAGCCTCGGACCAAAGGATATACCTTCCCCCAATCTGAATTTATGAGCCTATGCTCAAAGGAGATACCTTCCCCTCTGCTCTGAAAATGATCCCTTAGAAGATCAACTGCCTCTACCTCTTGCCAGCACATGGAACTCCTTTCCATCGAAGACCTCCTGTCCTCAATGCTTAGCCTAAGAGACCTCTGCCTTCTATGATCACGTCCACATCAGCTCAGCTACCTATACCAAACATATTCAGTCGTTCTAGTACAAGTCTTCCTCTATCTATCAAATCTGTCCAACTCTTGAACAAATCAATCCTCTGCATACAAGCCTTCTCAAAGACTTGCCAAATCTGTCCTCAGGTTCTTCTCATAGAAACAATGCACCTCTGTCCTCAAGTCCTCTTATAGAACTATCAAACTCAGCTCACAAGTCCTCTGCTAGGACCTGTCCAAATATGCTCACAAGTCCCCACCGAAACTTGTCCAAAAACTACTCACAAGTCCCCACCGAAACCTGTCCAAAACCTCAGCAAGCTCACCAAGAAAAACTTGCTTAGCATGAACCCACAAAGAGAATTGTTAGAGACCCAATGTGATTCATAAACCTCATAGAAGCATAAAGAGAATTGTTAGAGACTCAATATGTTCTATACTTAACTCCCAATCTCAATCTCAAATCTCATAGAAACATAAAGAGAATTGTTAGAGACCCAATATGTTCTATAATTAACTCCCAATATCAATCTCAACTCAATCTCAATATCAAAAGAATAAGATAGATGTAGTATGCTTTTCTCAAGAATATGAAACACAACCCAACAATTACCAACCATGCAATATCTCATATAACAATGATACTCATATTCTTTTTACCAACAATTAGGGTTTCAACAACAATGCTCATCAAACAAGGTTTAGTCAACCAACACCATTCAAATCAACATCAACCTTGAAGCATTCAACCAATCATCACAAGAAAAGGAAACAAGTAGAAATCCTTTTCCCTCCAAGGATATTTGAACAAAATAACCACCAACACAATATCACCAAATGCAAAGAATAACTTGCTCAAATCAACTCAATGGAGTAAGCCCAATATCATGTATCAAGTAAAGCACTAACTTGATCAAAACAACCTCAATGGAAGCAACTCAACCATCAATATCAAAACAGCCAACTAAGGGTTTCACCAACTCAAAGCAAGTAGCAAGACTTACTAACATAAACCCTAGTGCAAAAAAATGCTTCCTCTTCCTCAACTAGAATTATGCATTCACCCAAAAACTCATCAATGATTTTAATGCATAAAACAATCTTCAGTATCCAGAAAATAGGATTTACACCAAAAAATACCTATTAGACAACCTTTTCACTCCAAACTCAATTTCAGAAAATATACCATCAACAATATACATGGAAGAAGTTGCCAATACCTTTACTTTGATGAAGAAGGAGAACTCAAAATATTTCACAACACTAACTCTCAATTTTCCACCAATTAGAGTTAGCAACTATACAACAATATACAATAATAAAGATCCAAATTAACACCTTATTTCTCCAACTTAATAAAAACAACTAGAAATATAATATACATACAAAGTAAAACCTCTTTACACCTTATTACTCCACATAAAAATTAAGCATCAATAAAACAATGTCAAAGCAAATATGATACCTTAACCTTATACCTCCAGCGCTTTCACAGCCACTATCCTTTGCACACCGTGACCAAAAGAAAATTACCCACTAAGAAAATCGAACTCGGCACCTCTGCCTTCTAGCACCTTCGCTAAAATGCCACCGCAATTGGGTCACAAGTGCCCAATGAAGAAATATAGTGTTGCCCTATATTTTATCTTCCTTTGATGCCAAGAATCTGGAAAACGTAAATGTCTTCCTCAAGCCACATGCAAACTGGTGAGCGTTGTCCAAAACGTAACTCATCGGGCAACAAAAATAATCATCCACACAGCGATAATAGAAAATTGTTATCCTTCGTGCAATCCAATCAATCGTAGGTGAAAGAAAAATGTCGAATGTCAAAGCGCAAACTGAAAACATGATTCGAGTGCAGTCCCAACAATTATAGGTGAAGCACAATCTGTCGGATGTCAAAGCGCAAACTAAAAATGCAAGAAAATACTTGGGCAACTCAATATCGATAATCAACTCTCAATGAAATACAATGCTTTCTCGAAGATTACAGAGCTATGATTTTCATTACTTGGAGTTACAATCACTTTAGAAAATCATCCCCACTTATATAGCCATTTCTCATTAACTGTTTGACGTCGGCGCTCCTCCAACGATGGCAACACATCAGCAAAAGAATTCTTTTTTTTCTCCGTCGCTTAAGGGTTGAAAGACCCTTTAATAATAATTAAAATAATAATTATTATTATTTTATTAATAATAAATTAAACTTAGACGCTTGTCAAAGGTTTGAGTTAATTTAAATATTAATAATAAACATGGACCTTCAAGGCTTTTCAAGAAGTAAAAACCTTTGCATTAAGTTAAGCTTGGTTTTAATAAAAACCCTTAATGAGTCCAAATGGTTTTAAGAAAAACCTTTAACCTTGTCACCATGGTTTTAATAAAAACCCTTTAACATTATGAAGCTTCTCAAGATATTTTTGACCTCACACTCTTTTTGATATCAACACAAAAATACTTTTTGACATGAATGACAACTTATACACTTGAGCAAAGGCAATGTAACCAAAGTACCCAAAATTGCCAACAATCTCCCCCTTTGTCATTGATGGCAAACCTTTACTAAAAACACTTCTCAAGAGCCAAAACTAAAACCAACTATGCTAAAAACTGACCAACTGTGCCCACAACTGAGAATCTTCCTTTGAAGTTTTGCTCCCCCTGAATTGAAGCTTTCCTCTTCACTTTGAAGCTCTCCCCATTACTCATATCTCTCCCCCTTTGTCATCAATGGAAAAGGGCCACCTTTGGGGATCGAGACTAAGAAGGAGCCTCTTAGCTTAGTCCCTCCCCCACCTCCTGATGAGGTGATTAATTCTAGGGTGGGAGTAAAACTCCCATTAGGCACTGATCATCATCAGCATCTATAACTTCCTTGTCGGGCCTTCTCTTGAACTCTTTGTCCATATTATTGTTCCTATTTTTGTCACTGTTCCTGTCCCTATTATCATTCTTGTTCTTATCCATGCCTTGATCCTTGGACCTATTCATACCATTGTTCCTTCTCTTGTACCTTGGAATTTCAGCTCT
This sequence comes from Wollemia nobilis, assembly GCA_028583015.1. Taxonomy (NCBI): domain Eukaryota; kingdom Viridiplantae; phylum Streptophyta; class Pinopsida; order Araucariales; family Araucariaceae; genus Wollemia; species Wollemia nobilis. Next base: position 3,616 of record JAQPPZ010003983.1, on the reverse strand, counting down.
ACACTGTCTGGCTATGTGACCTTCATTGTTGCACTTATAACAAGTAACAATGTTATTTCTTTTAGGCATACCTATTCTTTGAATACACCAATTCTGACCAAACCTATTTTGACCAAACCTGTTCTGACCAAACCTATTCTGACCAAACCTATTCTGATCAAACCTGTTCTTGTTGTTTGCATTGCAATAAACTGCCTTATGCCCAAACTGTTGACAAGAGTAGCAATACCATTGAAAGTAACTAGCACTTCTGAAACTCTCATTTACCTTCTTCACTTGAGCCATACAATGTGAAGCTATGTGACCAAACCTGTGACAAGCAAAACATCTGCCTTGAAAATTTCCTTTATTTGACCTCTTAGGCTCTGAAAACTTCTTCTCATTATGAATTTTGTTTTCTATTTCTGTGCATCTATCATTCAAGGACTCATGATCTGAAATACTTTCCTCATCAAAAATCTCTTCCTTTTGGAGTCTCTTACTAGACTCTCCAACTTGTTCCTTGTGAGGCTTAACAAAACCAAGGCCTATTTTATCCGTTGTCTTTCTTTGACCTTTGATGAGTGACTTAACCTTTTTGGAGCTATCTTGAAACCTGTGAAGCTTATCCTTGTACTCTTTAGTTTCCTCTTTCAAAGAAGCCATTTTTTGTTCTAACTTACTATACTCAAGAACCTTAGATTCTAACTCATCCTTGAGTTCTTGTGTCTTAGCTATAGAGAAGTCAAGACTTTCTATAAGATCATCTCTCTCCATACAACATTCATATAACTTATCCTTGAGTCTAGCATTCTTATTTCTTTCCTTTTTCAAAGCACTAAGAGCACTAATAAGTTCACCTTTAAGATCTACTTCTCCTTCCTCTATATGTTTGCTTTTTTAATCATCAAAGCCTTTTTCAGATTTCTTATCACTAGAGGTGCTACCCTTTTCAAAAACCATACATGTATCTTCCTTATAGTTTTTTGAAGCATCCTCATACATACTAGAAACCAAATCATTATTTGTGCAATCATCCTCAAGGTGACCAAAATTTCCACATCTAAGACATTTCATGATAATGAATCTATGTTTTGGTTCTTCCTCTTTTTTGATATGAACAACATCTCATTTTCATTATCACTTGAAGAACTTTCACTATCACTACTAGAACACTTACTTGCTTTGTCTAGGTAGAAACTCTTCTTGTGCTTGTGAGAATACCTCTTTCCTTGATTGTTGTGCTCATATTTGTTCTTCCTTTGATGCCTATGCCTTTCAGAATCTTTGCTCTTACAATCCTGTTTATCTTCATCACTTTCATCCTTGGCAACAGTACAGTCAGTAGCATAATGACCAAACTTTCCACAATTGAAACATCTTACATTTTTCATACTTTTGTGCTTTCTAGAGAACTTGCATTTATTGTTGTAATATGCCTCTTCATCGCTAGAAGACTCATCACTCTCTTGAAGCTATTTACCCTTGGATTTCTTGGTAGCCTTGAAAGCTGCCTCTTTCTTGACATCAACCTTCACTTGAGTTCTCAACTCAAATGATGCAAATATACTATGGAGCTCATCCTTTTTCAACTTATCCAAATCTTTAGCTTCCTCAATAGCAAGTAATATTTTCACTAAATTTATTAGGAAGAGATCTTAAAATCTTATCACAAACATCATTTTCAGCAAGCTCAAGACCTAAGTCTTTTATGGAGTTAACAACCTCATCCATACGAAGCATGTAGTCACTAATATTTTCATCATCATTTATCTTGAGTTGTTCAAACATACCTTTGAAGTGTCTCAAATTGGCCTTTCTAACATTTGTATCACTTGTATGAACCACCTTCAAGCTGATTCCACATTTCACTAGTTGTCTTGTAGTGAATCACTTTGGTGAGATCTGCTTTCTATAAGCCTTTCAGGATTGCATTCATTGCTTTTGAATTCCTGTGATGTAGGAGCCTTTCTTCTTTAGTATTAGGACCATGTTCAAGAATAGTGTACTCATCTTCAATCACTTCCCAAACCTCATTCCCAAGTGCCATTAGATGAACCTTCATCCTTGCACTCCAAAGACCAAAATCAGACCCATCAAGAATAGGTGCTTGCATTGCCACTTGAATGATCCATTGTGTTCTTTACTAGCTTTTCCTTCAAGGCTGATTAAACTTTTGAAGGCACCCTCTCGTCCATTGAAGAAAACAAGCTTATACTGAGAGGGGGGTGAATAGTATAAGACCTCTTTTTAATTTTTCCTTTATACTTCAAAATAGTAAAGCAATATACCCAAAGCAATATCAAAACAATGCACAATATCATCCACAAAGTGACACCAATTTTAATGTGGTTCACCTAGAAATCCTGGGCTACGTCCACAAAACTTTTCTCTAAAAGTTATCTCAAATTTCTTTGGGAAACCTTCCCAATTACAATGTTTATGAGCCTCGGCCCAAAGGAGATACCTTCCCCCAATCTGAATTTATGAGCCTCTGCTCAAAGGAGATACTTCCCTCTCCGAAAATGATCTCGGGATCAAGCCCTCTACCTCTTGCCAGCACATGGAACTCCTTTCCACCAAAGACCTCCTATCCTCAATGCTTAGCCTAAGAGACCTCTGCCTTCTATGATCACATCCATAGTAGCTCAGCTACTTGTACCAAACACAGTCAGTCGGTCTAGTACAAGTCTTCCTCTATCTGTCGAGATCTATCCAACTCTTGAACAAATCAATCCTCTGCATACAAGCATTCTCAAAGACTTGCCAAATCTCTCCTCAAGTTCTTCTCATAGAACCAATGCACCTCTGTCCTCAAGTCCTCCGATAGAACTATCAAACTCAGCTCACAAGTCCTCTACTAGGACCTGTCCAAATCTGCTCACGTCCCCACCGAACTATCCAAACTTCTCACAAGTCCCCACCGAAACCTGTCCAAAACCTCAACAAGCTCACCAAGAAAAACTTGCTTAGCATGAACCCACAAAGAGAATTTTTAGAGACCCAATGTGATTCATAAACCTCATAGAAGCATAAAGAGAATTTTTAGAGACTCAATATGTTCTATACTTAACTCCCAATATCAATCTCAAATCTCATAGAAACATAAAGAGAATTGTTAGAGACCCAATATGTTCTATAATTAACTCCCAATATCAATCTCAACTCAATCTCAATATCAAAAGAATAATATAGATGTAGTATACTTTTCTCAAGAATATGAAACACAACCCAACAATTGCCAACCATGCAATATCTCATATAACAATGATACTCATATTCTTTTTACCAACAATTAGGGTTTCAACAACAATGCTCATCAAACAAGGTTTAGTCAACCAACACCATTCAACTCAACATCAACCTTGAAGCATTCAACCAATCATCACAAGAAAAGGAAACAAGTAGAAATCCTTTTCCCTCCAAGGATATTTGAACAAAATAGCCACCAACACAATATCACCAAATGCAAAGAATAACTTGCTCAAATCAACTCAATGGAGTAAGCCCAATATCATGTATCAAGTAAAGCACTAACTTGATCAAAACAACCTCAATGGAAGCAACTCAACCATCAATATCAAAATAGCCAACTAAGGGTTTCACCAACTCAAAGCAAGTAGCAAGACTTACTAAC
>JAQPPZ010003982.1:0-86650 GCA_028583015.1 Wollemia nobilis | reverse complement strand
GTTTTGGTGAGGTGTGACTTGAACCTGGACATTGATCAGTCATGAACAAGTGAAGGGCATTTTTATCCTCAGGGGGAACCTTGTGTTCATGATTCACGAAATGCCAAGTGTTTGATTGATTTGATTGTTGCTTGTTTACTGCCCCAAGCAGGAGCGTGATTGTCTTTGTCAATGATTCTTTGAATGCATGTCATTTTCCTTAATTGGGTGTGTGATTGTTGATTGGTGACTAAGTGTGACTAAGCACGAGATTCTGGTCAAAAGAAACACCAAGTGCAATTGCATTCAAAATTAATCACGCTTAAGTCCTAGGAATGTACATTGCATGAAACGAAAAGAGACATGTTGTAAGAGACGCAATCAGATAAAGAAAAATAGCTCTTTCATTAATTTCTTTCGATCTCTCATTACAATAATGCCTCCTCCATTTTCAGGGGCTAGGAGCGCAAATAAGGTTTGATTACAATCATTGAATGGTTCCTCCTTCCGCGTGCCCACGATTGCACTGGGCGGGCTAAGGTGATGTCGCCGCTGATGTTGATGGGTTCTTCGCCTCTGCTTCTTCTCCTGCAAACAAAGAAATGATCAAGACTTTAGTAGCACCTGTTGCAAATGAAAATCATTCTCTCTCTAAAACTAACAAAATATGCATACGAATATTTGCCCGAAACCATGAAAACGAGTGAATCCAAATTGCTTCAAAATCCGACGTGAAGGTAAGAACAGATCACCGAAGGCCACTCGCCACTAAGGCAACTGGCCAATCCACCTTAAACTAGAATTCATCCCTAGGCAGGATGAATTCTGACTGTAATCCGTCCCTGGGTGGGACGAATTCTTCCGAATAGGAGAAATCGACCGCTGCTTGCTCCAATGTCAGATCTCGGGACCTGCAAAACTCCTAAAAATAGGGGGGTTAGGTAATTGGGGCCATTTTGGGATGACCCAGATGGTCGGATTTTCCCAATTTGACCTCCTCCCTCGGGAATTTAACCTTGACACCTGCAAGTTAGCGAAACGATAAAGCAATACAAAACACCCTAAACTCTGACCAAAAGCTACAAAATTGCAATTATAGACTAATCGGACCTAGTAACACATAATGCAATCTAAAAATTAATCTAAAGTGCTCAAAAACTAAAATTAGAATTTGGGGGTGCGGGGGTGCCCAAGTGGGCCTCCCACCGTTGGCCCTCGATTTTGGAGCCAATCCACCAAGGATGGGCCCAAAACCTTTTAGGATTGGGGGGTCGGCAAATTGGTAGGTTCAGATGTCCATGCGTCGGATTTGAGTAAGGTTCGAGCTTCCAAAGGCCACCCAACAACCTCCCTTGCAAAAGAGATTGATGGATGTAGGAAGGTGAACAAAGGGGGATGCAAATGAGTCTTCGATTCGGTAGCACTTCGTTGCTTGAACACTCCTTCCACCTGTATATTTTGGGTGAGAAAATTCCCACCTTTTATAGACCCAAGGGGTCTCTTTTGGGAGGGAAGCACAAAAGCCAAGTGTTGACCATGGGTGCCATGTGGCGGTCTTGTCTTCCCATGAGGGAGGGGAGTCCTTCACTGACTTGAACTTTGATAAATGCTTCTTGTAACAGATCCTCTAACGGCCCCTCTCGTCCACTTACACATGCGTGCAATATGCCTCCGCACCTGCTATCTATCGGGAACACTCACCGAGGCCAAAGCCTCGAGGGAATCTCGTTACCCCCAATAGAGGGAGGTCACCTATAGAGATCTTGGATCACTATGACCGAGATAGATATCTAGAAGAGGCATCTAGGCCTTCTAGACATGAAGCAATGAGAGCTACCTTAGATGCTTGTTATGAGTGGTCATCGTGCGATGAAGTTCTAAGTCAACATAGGGTTCGATGGGAGGAACCACATGATTACATTATCCCTCCTTCAGCCCCTCTAGTTTCCAGAACTACAAAGACAAATTCAGAGCACAAGGCTCCTTGGGCAAGGCGAGATAGCTCCGTCCATCCCTTTTTCACTTATGAAAGAGAGCATGAGGAAGACCTCTACCTTCCTCGAGAGCAATATATAGTGCGAGAGCAATATGCCTCCGCACCTGCTATTTATCAGGAACACTCACTGAGGCCAAAGCCTCGAGGGAATGCTGTTACCCCCAATAGAGGGAGGTCACCTATAGAGATCTTGGATTCCCTAAAAATTACTTTTGATGTCAAGAAACTAGTCATCTAGTATTTGAATGTCCAATACTAAAAGTTAGTGGTAAAGTTTTGACCTATTTGTAGCCTCCTCCTATGTTTATAAGAATGAGAAAGTGGATAAATTGACAGGTAAAGGAAGAAGAAAAATCAGCAAGAGGGCAAAGAAAAGGAATTAGTAGAGAGGTTGGAAAATATAGAGGAGAAAAGGGAAGGGAAGAGGGATGATAACACACATATAGAGGGGTCTAAAATCCCCGCGTAAGAGAGAGGATTGCATAGATATGTATAGTGGTAAAACATTATGATGTATAATTAACAAGTGTATTGACAATAACATTAACATTTTACCTTGCATTTTTATAGGTATATGTTTGAATGGTAATTGCCTTGTATGTTGTAGATTTCATAGGTTGGTATTTATGCAAGAGTATAGGTTTATAGCTAAATATGGAAGAATGATTGTAGTCTAGAAAGTTATGTTGATCCAGTGTATAACATGACATTCAAGTATTTGTCATTCCAATAGTCATTGTTCAAGTGATGAATTGAGAATCGAAGTGTTAGTGGTTAGTATTTATTCAAGTATCCTACATTGATATTAAAATTAAACCAATAATTTGAGTCAATTGTCTATTTAGAAACTAACTAATTCAAATGGCAACTATAGTTTGAGGGAATAGTAAGGTGTTATTCAAGGGAAGAGAGAGGTACCAATTGAGTAGAGAACTATTCAAGTGGAAGTTTTATTTGCATTAAAGCAAGGCACAATTCATGTGGAAATATTATTGTATTAGAGGTATGATATCATTCAATTTGAAGAAAATTTGCTATTCTAAAAATAATATAAGTGTTATTGAAGAATCATTATCACTTGAGAGAGCATTTTTTGGGTGGTGATTAAAGTGTCATTCGAGTAAACAATGTTTAAATGGAGGATAAGGTATTTTTTAGGTGAATAATATTTGTTCAAGTGAAGAAAGAAGTGTCATTCAAGTTTGAAAGAAAATAGTCATTCAAGAAAAAGACCTTATTATCATTCAAGTAGGACCAATTGTCACTCAAGTGAGAACTAAAGTGTCATTCCCATGAAGAATACAATGTCATGAAAGTAGAGTTTCAAGTCCTAATGATGGCTATTGATACATTAAGGCCTATTTATCAAAGTGATTGTGTATGGAGATAATTTTAAATTGAAACCCCTCCTTGCAATTGCATCAAATGATTATATTCATTTATAACAATGGCATGGTAGGTTACAACATAGTAATGTAAGAAGAAAAATATTGAAATAAAACTTTATAAAATAGTAAATTTTAGTTTGTTGTTGATCTATATGTATATTATAAATATATAATTAATTAATAAAAGAAAAAATAAGAAATAATAATTGATAAAAATATAAGAAAATAATGTAAAATGATAATATTAAAATAAGGGTAATATAAAGTGATCAAGAAAACAATGAAAGAATAAAATTTGATGTAATGATAGTAGATTGCAACCATAGTAGGGAAACACACACAAAAAAAAGCAATAGAGTAGACCAACCCTTAAAAATAAAATGGTCTATGCATAACTAGTCATCCATAGTATCAAATAAAGTTTTTTCTTCTTTGGAAGACTTTCCAAGGGCTATAGTCATAGTAATCCTCCTATTTAACTATTTCGACCATTAGAAGTTCCCTATATAATAGAATCAAAAGGTATATGATGAATTTTCTATATATGGATAATTTTTTTATCCTTCATCCTTTGAACTAACTACATAATATGTTCTATTAGTACATATTATTTTGGGGAACCAACCAATCCAATATAGGTATGCATGTGAACTTGAAGTTTTTATATTTATATTCTCTATGATCCTTAAATCACTTTTTAATATAACATCATTAATGGATAAAGTTCCAAGGTAGGTTAGATTTCTTCTTCATCCTACTTCTGGAGACTTTTATTCATAATATTTGTTCCACTCAATATTTTTAATACAACCTTGAAAACCTTCCAAGATCAATAAAATAAATAGGATTTTTTTAAATCAATTTCATCAATCTCTATGTAATTTCTGTATTATTAGACTTGTCATACAATGAATAATAACAAGATGAAGCAAAACATATTCTTATTTATTGATATAAATACAATAGCTCTATTGTTCATTTTTTACTATTTCAAAATAAAAACAAATGTTCATAATAAAAAATCATAGTTCATGTAGACACCAAAACAACACCAATCTGATTATGTGACTGCAAACACTGATCGCTTTGACAAACACAGTCCCCAGGGCAGCCCTCAGAGGTCAAACAGTGGTCTTAACCACTTTCATAGCAGTTTTGTAAGGTCAAGGAGCAATTTGGCACACTTGGGCACTTTGCCCAGTATTCGTCTCACCCAGGGACGAATTCAAAATAGAATCCGTCCCACCCCAGGACGAATTTTGAATCTGTCCCTGGGTGGGATGAATTCTAAGCTTAAAGCTTAGAATTCGTCCCACCCAGGGACGGATTCAGAATTCATCCTGGGGTGGGACGGATTCTATTTTGAATTCGTCTCTGGGGTGAGACGAATATCGGGCAAAGTGCCCAAGTGTGCCAAATTGCTCCTTGACCTTAAAAAAACTGCTATGAAAGTGGTTAAGACCACTGTTTGACCTCTCGAGGGCTGCCCTGGGGGCTATGTTTGTCAAAGCGATCAGTGTTTGCAGTCACATAATCGGATTGGTGCTGTTTTGGTGTCTACAGATGCCCTTTTTTGGGAAGCGCTGCGGGTGACGCAGTGATGAGCAAAAATAGATAACCAAAGCACTAATGATTAGGGTTTCTTGGTAACCTAACCAACTTTTGATGCCCCAAGTGTGGAAAGGGCATGCATTCTTGAATCCTTGCTTCTGACGAGCTAAGGAATTTGATTTCAACTATTAACCTGTTTTGGTGAGGTGTGACTTGAACCTGGACATTGATCAGTCATGAACAAGTGAAGGGAATTTTTATCCTCAGGGGGAACCTTGTGTTCATGATTCATGAAATGCCAAGTGTTTGATTGATTTGATTGTTGCTTGTTTACTGCCCCAAGCAGGAGCGTGATTGTCTTTGTCAATGATTCTTTGAATGCATGTCATTTTCCTTAATTGGGTGTGTGATTGTTGATTGGTGACTAAGTGTGACTAAGCATGAGATTCCGGTCAAAAGAAACACCAAGTGCAATTGCATTCAAAATTAATCACGCTTAAGTCCTAGGAATGTACATTGCATGAAACGAAAAGAGACATGTTGTAAGAGACGCAATCAGATAAAGAAAAATAGCCCTTTCATTAATTTCTTTCGATCTCTGTTACAATAATGCCTCCTCCATTTTTAGGGGCTAGGAGCGCAAATAAGGTTTGATTACAATCGTTGAATGGTTCATCCTTCCGCGTGCCCACGATTGCACTGGGCGGGCTAAGATGATGCCGCCGCTGATGTTGATGGGTTCTTCGCCTCTGCTGCTTCTCCTGCAAACAAAGAAATGATCAAGACTTTAGTAGCACTCGTTGCAAATGAAAATCATTCTCTCTCTAAAACTAACAAAATATGCATACGAATATTTGCTCGAAACCATGAAAACAAGTGAATCCAAATTGCTTCAAAATCGACGAAGGTAAGAACAGTCACCAGAAGGCCACTGCCACTAAGGCAGCTGGCCAATTCACCTTAAACTGGAATTCATCCCCAGGCGGGACGAATCTCGAGCGTAATTCGTCCCTGGGTGGGACGAATTCTTCTGAATAGGAGAAATCGACCTGTTGCTGCTCCAATGTCAGATCTCGGGACCTGCAAAACTCCTGTAAATAGGGGGGTTAGGTAATTGGGGCCATTTTGGGATGACCCAGATGGTCGGATTTTCCCAATTTGACCTCCTCCCTCGGGAATTTAACCTTGACACCTGCAAGTTAGCGAAACGATAAAGCAATACAAAACACCCTAAAATCTGACCAAAAGCTACAAAATTGCAATTATAGACTAATCAGACCTAGTAACACAGAATGCAATCTAAAAATTAATCTAAAGTGCTCAAAAACTAAAATTAGAATTTGGGGGTGCGGGGGTGCCCAAGTGGGCCTCCCACCGTTGGCCCTCGATTTTGGAGCCAATCCACCAAGGATGGGCCCAAAACCTTTTAGGATTGGGGGGTCGGAAAATTGGTAGGTTCAGATGTCCATGCGTCATATTTGAGTAAGGTTCGAGCTTCCAAAGGCCACCCAACAACCTCCCTTGCAAAAGAGATTGATGGATGTAGGAAGGTGAACAAAGGGGGATGCAAATGAGTCTTCAATTCGGCAGCACTTCGTTGCTTGAACACTCCTTCCACTCGTATATTTTGGGTGAGAAAATTCCCACCTTTTATAGACCCAAGGGGTCTCTTTTGGGAGGGAAGCACAAAAGCCAAGTGTTGACCATGGGTGCCATGTGGCGGTCTTGTCTTCCCATGAGGGAGGGGAGTCCTTCACTAACTTGAACTTTGATAAATGCTTCTTGTAACAGTCCTCTAACGGCCCCTATGTCCACTTACACATGCGTGCAATATGCCTCCGCACCTGCTATCTATCAGGAACACTCACTGAGGCCAAAGCCTCGAGGGAATGTTGTTACCCCCAATAGAGGGAGGTCACCTATAGAGATCTTGGATCACTATGACCGAGATAGATATCTAGAAGAGGCATCTAGGCCTTCTAGACATGAAGCAATGAGAGCTCCCTTAGATTATTGTTATGAGCGGTCATCGTGCGATGAAGTGCTAAGTCAACATAGGGTTCGATGGGAGGAACCACATGATTACATTATCCCTCCTTCAGCCCCTCTAGTTTCTAGAACTACAAAGACAAATTCAGAGCACAAGGCTCTTTGGGCAAGGCGAGATAGCTTCGTCCATCCCTTTTTCACTTATGAAAGAGAGCATGAGGAAGACCTCTACCTTCCTCAAGAGCAATATATAGTGCGAGAGCAATATGCCTCCGCACCTGCTATCTATCAGGAACACTCACCGAGGCCAAAGCCTCGAGGGAATGCTGTTACCCCCAATAGAGGGAGGTCACCTATAGAGATCTTGGATCACTACGATCGAGATAGATATCTAGAAGATGCATCTAGGCCTTCTAGACATGAAGCAATGAGAGCTCCCTTAGATGCTTGTTATGAGCGGTCATCGTGCGATGAAGTGCTAAGTCAACATAGGGTTTGATGGGAGGAACCACATGATTACATTATCCCTCCTTCACCCCCTCTAGTTTCCAGAACTACAAAGACAAATCCAGAGCACAAGGCTCTTTGGGCAGGGCGAGATAGCTCCGTCCATCCCTTTTTCACTAACTTGAACTTTGATAAATGCTTCTTGTAACAGTCCTCTAACGGCCCCTCTGTCCACTTACACATGCGTGCAATATGCCTCCGCACCTGCTATCTATCAGGAACACTCACTGAGGCCAAAGCCTCAAGGGAATGCTGTTACCCCCAATAGAGGGAGGTCACCTATAGAGATCTTGGATCACTACGATCGAGATAGATATCTAGAAGAGGCATCTAGGCCTTCTAGACATGAAGCAATGAGAGCTCCCTTAGATGCTCGCTATGAGCGGTCATCGCGTGATGAAGTGCTAAGTCAACATAGGGTTCGATGGGAGGAACCACATGATTACATTACCCCTCCACCCCCACTAGTTGTTAGGACTACAAAGACAAATCCAGAGCACAAGGCTCTTCGAGCAGGGCGAGATAGCTCCATCCACCCATTTTTCACTTATGAAAGAGAGCACGAGGAAGAAATCTACCTTCCTCGAGAGCAATATACCGTGCGGGAGCAATACACCTTCGCACCTGCTATCTATCAGGACCACTCACTGAGGCCAAAGCCCCAAGAGAATGCTGCTACCCCTAACAAAGGGATGTGTCCTATAGAGATCTTGGATCACTACGACCAAGATTTTTATCTAAGAGATGCGTCTAGGCCTTCTAGACATGAGGCGGTGGGACTAACTATCGTAGAATCTATCGAATATATCACACATCTCAAGAAACTCATGCAACTTGAGCTCGAACGACTACCATTAGAGGAACTATACCATATTAATGAAGAGCACCTTCAGTGCCAAAAGGATGAGTTGTTCCAACACACTATACAAGAGAAGACTCCAACCCCTCACATGCATAAGAAAAAGTATTTTGAGTGGCACAACCCATGGGGGGAAGATAGGTCATCGCGACCTCATCAAAAGCTACCCCAAACACCTCCTAGACAGGAGCAGGAAGCTACTCTCTCGATTCCTGAAGCACCACCCCCGACGCCTCCTAGACATGAATGGGAGGCCACTCCTATTACCAATGACGGGTGCCTTCCTCAAACATCCACCCAGGCTTATGAGCCACCCTTAGAAATTCATCAAGAAGCCTCTAAGGAATCAGAGCACGAAGAAGAGTGGGATGAACTGCCCTACCAAGGCATGGGGGGTGCCATCTGGCCACCCCTCCATAAGCCCCAAGTTCCTCAACAAGAACCAACCAAAGAGGAGGAGTTAAAATCTCCCAATACATGCAAAGCACTAGAGCACTTAGAGTTGGTAGAGGCCAAGATTTTGGAGCTCCCAAGGCCCAACTTACGTGAAGCTCCTTTCAAAGAGGATCAACCTTTAACCATAGGGCTACCCGATGATGCGAGTCCTCCATGTCTCGGAATCTCCGGATTCCGATGAGGCTGTACTCACTAGTTGAAAGTGAAGATGAAACAGAGATAGCCCACAGCAATCACATGCGACAACATCGGCATCCCATAAAATTTTAAGAAGCATGTCAACAGATAAACATAATACTAGGGCATGAGTGGCGTGTTAACCCACCGCAGTGGGACCAAGCATTACATCCACAACTTTGGGAACACAAAGAGCAACTTCCACCAAGAGACATCATAGCAACATCATTGCCGCGGGCGGACCCTGACCTCATCTCCGTGCATAGGGCCGATCCATTCATGCCCATACCTCTAGATCCAGATCCGAAGTGCAAAGACCATCAAGCTGGGGGTACCTCTATCCCCTGAAGAACCATAATCCAAACCAAAAATCTCCAAGGATTATCGCAATCTCTTGGTCACCTAAAAAGCTCCAAGGATGATCGCAATCTCTTGGTCAATCCAAAAAGCTCCAAGGATGATCACAATCTCTTGGTCAATCCAAAAAGCTCCAAGGATGATCATAATCTCTTGGTCAATCCAAAAAGCTCCAAGGATGATCATAATCTCTTGGTCACCCAAAAAGCTCCAAGGATTATCGTAATTTCTTGGTCAACCCAAAAAGCTCCAAGGATTATCACAAATTCTTGGTCAACCCAAAAAGCTCCAAGGATTATCGCAATCTCTTGGTCAACCCAAAAAGCTCCAAGGATTATCGCAATCTCTTGGTCAACCCAAAAGCTCCAAGGATTAACGCAATCTCTTGGTCAATCCAAAAAGCTCCAAGGATTATCGTAATCTCTTGGTCAACCTAAAAGCTCCAAGGATTATAGCAATCTCTTGGTCAATACAAAAAGCTCCAAGAATTATCGCAATCTCTTGGTCACCAAAAAGCTCCAAGGATTATCGCAATCTCTTGGTCAATACAAAAAGCTCCAAGAATTATCGCAATCTCTTGGTCAACCCAAAAAGCTCCAAGGATTATCGCAATCTCTTGGTCAACCCAAAAATCTCCAAGGATTATCGCAATCTCTTGGTCACCAGAAAGCTCCAAGGAATATCGCAATCTCTTGGTCAACCCAAAAAGCTCCAACGATTATCGCAATCGTTAGGTCAAAAAAAAAAGAATCAAGAAATTCAAAAAAAAAAAACAAAACAACAAAAATCATCAAAAACAACAAAGATTAGCATCTCAATTCTAGGAATACTCAAATTCATAAAAAAAAAAAAAAAATTTCAAATTCTCGCACCTCATCTTCACCTTCACCGAAACAGTCCATCAAAATTACAAAAATACATAGCTGCATTAAGCATTGCATCCATACATTGCATATTTGTAGTCATACAGGTCAGAGGCACCATAAGATGCAATAGCTCTGATAGTCCATCTTGTTCCGCATTGTCTCATGTTACAAAAACAACAAAAACACCATGCATAACTTTTACCACACTACAGTCAGTGGTCTAGGAATGTACCAAGAGTTTCAGTGATTCAGTCATCATTTTCCTCTTTAGCCATGTAGTGTACCAAGTCTAACGGATTTTATAAAGGTAGAGTCATACTTGAAATACACCTTGTTACGTAACATCCCAACACAAATAAAAGTACTAAAATTCCCAAAATTGTGTGAACGAAAGACGAAATCTGCAAAATAACTAGGTCACCACAAGCGAAACGGTTATCTTGCTCATCCCCCTGTGCGAATGACCCCTAGAATGCTGAGAGTTGGAAAAAGGACAAGCTTCCTCCCTACCCAATTCCCTAAGAATACCAAAAGTTCTCAATAGCTGCAAAACACAAAAAATTGCAAAATGTCAAAACTCAAAAATTTGACAAAATATAGTGCACACATCAAAAGGCACAAACAACAGTGATTTTCGTCACTCCATATCCCCAATCCCTTGCTCAAAAGAAAAATCAATCAAAATAAACAATGATCTTATCACTACAAAAGAGCAAGTATCCCAATACAATTGAAAAAAAAAGAAGGGAGTTGACCTTGAATCCTCGGAACTCTCAACGATTCTGTAGGTCATAAAGCAAGCTTTTGTACCAATTTTTTTGATAGCCTATTGGTAACAGAAGTAAACCTCCCGCATGACGATATATCTGTCACATTAACTTGCGTACAGATCAATGTTTGCATGTGGATGAGCTAGCTTATGGAAACCTGGATTACAATGCAGATTAATCTTAGTACATACGACAAAGGAATTTGTGGAGCTAATTAGGTGATCCTCAGTATAGGTTCGGTTGAAAGCCCACCTGGCACTGGCGGTATCCTAAAAAATACCACTAAATGAACTCAATTGCACACACAGGGATGTGAAATAGCTTGGTCAAAAATAGGTCTGATTCATACCTTGTTTAAAAGTCTTGTAAGATAAAGTACAATATTGGCTAGTGAGTTAAAACCGTCTGAGTCTCAGAAAACCTTAGCTACATTTCTAAACCAACTGCGCTACTTTTCATCTTTGCAAATACCATCAGAAAATACAAAAATAGAAAAACCATGTATACATACAAAGTCATGCATCGCAACAATCGCCTAAAAACAAAATAACAGAGTTCTAAACAGTCCTTGGTTCCATAGCCAAAAATCACAAACCCCATTCATCCATTTCATATCTGCATATCAAATATAAATCAAAACCATTTGCATTCATCATAGCATATGCATCCATCAAAATAAATCAACATGCAACATCCATATTCATCAACCATCATGCACAAGATCAAAGAAAATCAAAACAACAAAAACAACAAATAAATGTAACACAAAAGCACAACAATAAACATTGCCAGACACAAGTGCTCTTGCACTTAACCTCTTGGCATAGAAAATTGATGTCGGGGCTTGCATTGTCACTATCCTACTCCTGAAGAAGGCTACCATAGCCGGACCGCTCCACGAGAGGACGGATTTCCGACAATTCAATCACCAAATGGTGTCACAAAAAATAACAAAAACAGTACAAAATTCAACAAAAACACAACATAAACATTGCCAGACACAAGTGCTCTTGCACTTAACCTCTTGGCATAGCAAAATTGATGTCGAAGTTTGCATTGTCACTATCCTACTCCCGAAGAAGGCTACCATAGCCGGACCGCTCCACGGGAGGACGGATTTCCGACAATTCAATCACCAAATGGTGTCACAAAAAACAACAAAAACAGTACAAAATTCAACAAAAACACAACAAAAACATTGCCGGGCATAAGTGCTCATGCACTTAACCTCTAGGCAAAGAAAATCGATGTCAAGGTCCAAATTATCGCTCTCCTAGTTCCCCAAGAAGGCTATCATAGCCGGACCGCTCCACGGGAAATAGGTTTTCGACGATTTCACCTCATTATGACATCACCAAAAGGGCTAACACCCACCAAAAATAGGTCCATATGTTGGAAAAATTGCACATGCTTAACGGTAAACCCTCTAAAGGCAAACCTTGCACAAGTCATCCTGGGTCAAGCGACTCGTCGCTTCTCTCACGAAGGTCATTCCCTCATCGATTCGTCGCTTGAGGGGGTAGTCACACTTAGTCACCAATCAACAATCACACACCCAATTAAGGAAAACAACATGCATTCAAAGAATCATTGACAAAGACAATCACGCTCCTACTTGGGGCAGTAAACAAGAAACAATCAAATCAATCAAACACTTGGCATTTCGTGAATCATGAACACAAGGTTCCCCCTAAGGATAAAAATGCCCTTCACTTGTTCATGACTGATCAATGTCCAAGTTCAAGTCACACCTCACCAAAACAGGTTAATACTTGAAATCAAATTCCTTAGCTCGTCAGAAGCAAGGATTCAAGAATGCATGCCCTTTCCATACTTGGGGCATCAAAAGTTGGTTAGGTTACCAAGAAACCCTAATCATTAGTGCTTTGGTTATCTATTTTTGCTTAGCATTGCGTCACCCACAACGCTTCCCAAAAAGGGGCATCTATAGACACCAAAACAGCACCAATCCGATTATGTGACTGCAAACACTGATCGCTTTGACAAACACAGCACCCAGGGCAGCCCTTAGAGGTCAAACAGTGGTCTTAACCACTTTCATAGCAATTTTGTAAGGTCAAGGAGCAATTTGGCACACTTGGGCACTTTGCCCGATATTCGTCTCACCCAGGGGACGAATTCAAAATAGAATCCGTCCCACCCCAGGACGAATTCTGAATCCGTCCCTGGGTGGGACGAATTCTAAGCTTAATGGGCAAAAGGGCAAATGGTGCCAAGTGGCAGCCCAGAACAGTCAGTTAAGCTTAGAATTCGTCCCACCCAGGGACAGATTCAGAATTCGTCCTGGGGTGGGACGGATTCTATTTTGAATTCGTCTCTGGGTGAGACGAACATCGGGCAAAGTGCCCAAGTGTGCCAAATTTCTCCTTGACCTTACAAAACTACTATGAAAGTGGTTAAGACCACTGTTTGACCTCTCGAGGGCTGCCCCGGGGGCCGTGTTTGTCAAAGCGATCGATGTTTGCAGATCACATAATCGGATTGGTGCTATTTTGGTGTCTACAGTTCATTTCTTTCTCATTCACCTTTTCTTATATTTTTCCATATCCTAACTTTGACCTCTTTTATAAAAGTGAAATCACTAATGTTAAATGTTTCTTATGCTCAAATTACCTATGTAGAAATCAACCTAGGATTCATAAAAGGAATTGTATTATGTTTATAAATTAGACTTCCATATCCATATATTTATGGTAAAAATAGATCATAACGATTTATTTGATAAAGTATTATATTAACAACTAAATACTCAATCATTTGAAGAATTTGAAATAATTCAATAGAATTGGAGGTTGATTTTTATATCCCCCTCAAATTTCAATTTTAAAAAAGTTGATATATTCATAACTCTTAAAGTTAGTTTCACTAAATTTTACTTCCCTTCTACTTTTTTTAATATGAAATATTTCATATACTAAAGTTATAATACTTTGTCATTTTAGAAATAAGTACGCATAGTCTTCTATATCATATGTCCCAAAATTAGGAAGTCCAAAAAAACTATACCTAATATTATACTATTTCTTGTCCTATAGTATCTATATGAAGGAGTGATATCAATGCTATATATAGCATTACAAGTGATTTGATCTAATTCAGAAGAAAGTTTGAAATTTGATAGAAGTTAGCAATTCAATTGATCTAGCAAGCAAATTGCTTGATTTTATTTGCATTTTCATAGGTTGAGTTCAATGCAATTTACATGAATTTTTAGTCCCAAACCCAATTTTTCTTGAAATTCCACCCATTTTTTATTTTTATTCTTAGTATTGTAATTAATTTGTATATAAAAACTTTAACTCAAACATCAAAAACAAAAATTTTCACAAAGAAAACTTCAATACCATTCAAACAATGCAAACAAACTCCAATCTAACCTTGCATAAGCATCTACCATGGAAAAAAACACTTAACATAGATTCTAAGTTAGTTTTGCACAAGTCCAAAACAATATGCAATTCACTTGATAAAGTAATTAATTTGTTGAAAACAAGATAAAATTTGGCTATGTAAAATCTAGCAAGTGATACACTCCAAGCAATTTGCTTGGGTAATTTTCTCTTTCTACAAAGATTTTTTAATTTTAGATAAACAAACAATTTCCTTTTGCTCATTTTTTGGATTGCTCAAATTTTTTACTTTACTATAAAGATACACATAGTAAGTAAATCACCCAAAGTTACGAGCATGTCACTCTAATTTATAAATGAATTTATCAAATTAATAGTTTACTAAAGGGCTACATTCTAGAAGCAAATCACTTGAAGTCATAAGCAAATTAATCTATTTTGTGAGAGGATACCCCTGCCTCCTTGGGTCTTACCCGAAAGTGGAATCCCTTTTGGGATGTTTTCGACAAATAAAAATAAAATAAAATCTATTTTGTGAGCAAATTGCTCAAGTAGTAAATTTTTTTAAATTTTGGTATTTTTTTAATATTTAAAGCCCATAATTATGTTTTCATAGATACAATAATATGAATACATGGTCCAAAGTTCAAAACCTAGACAAATATAAACAATAGGTGGGCATAGTTGCATATCAACAAAAGAATGCTAAAGGAAAATGAAAATAGCAAATTGTTGTGTGGGTGAATAAGGAGTATGAATTTGAAGAGATCCTAGTATCCATTCCCATCTTGTCAAAAGGAAAAATGCCCATGATCAATCAAGTTAGATAAGGATTCATTCCACCATAAATAGGTTGCTTAATCCAGTAAATAGGTTATTTAATAGCCTTAATGAACCTTACTTGGTCTATTCAAACCCCTACAATAATCCACATCAATCACTTGTACCAGGTACACTAATATTAACAATGAAAAGAATAAACCTCTCTTCATGCAATAGCTTTATAAATTTCCTACAACATTTTTTATGTAAAATTACCTCCTATAAATACTCTAATATAGAGTCCACTACATGCAATCTCTAAAACTTCCAATGTTCCTCTAGTTTAATCCTTAGTACCAATAGGATCATTAGTCTTAATGTAAACATTTCTTAGAATATGCAAGTGATGGCTACGGAGAAAAAGATCACAATTGTACCTCCAAGGACCTTTGAACCTATTGATTTAATCTTATATTCCTATAGCAACTTTAAAATCTTTACCTACCTTTGACATGAACATAAACAAGATGATATTAGATCACCTTAACAAGATATCTACACTCAAGTCAATCCTTTGCATTCAAGAGGAGTACATAATTCTATATTTACTTATATACTCTCTATAATATAAGGTTAATTTATGGTATAGGTGATTACCATACAATTAAATGACTAGTTGGACATCAATAGTAAAACCATTTATGCATAGGCTTTGCAAGCATGGGAAATGGATATTTAATTTGTTTCAATTAAATATGATATAAGGAGTTCTTGAAGAAAAATTCATGATTCTAATACTAGATTATTAGGAAATTTAAATTTAATTTCGTAGAATATTAGGTCAAATAAATAAAAATATATTACCATATTACATCAAGGTTTTACAATCTAATTTTGTGCTAATGGTTTGTAATACTAACCATTGTATACTTGTTGTAGCATTTTAAAAAAATAACAATTTGCCATGACATTCTCATCAAATTAGAGAGAATACCTCCTACCCCACCAATGGCTTATGCCACCCAAATTTTCCAAAATACACCAATCCCTAGTACTATGCCCAACTTTTCTTCTATTAGAAACTCTCAACCTAATACTTTTATTCATACTTCCTAGTCACCATACATGATTATCGATCTAGGCCAAAATGCATCATCCATATTAGCACTGCAACCACTACTTATAACCCCTCCCACTCCATCCAACCCTAGTAATGAATCCAATAGCAATTTTGTAATGAATGAGATGCTGGAATTAATCTAAAGATTGATAAAGTAGAATAATGCTATAAAATAGTAATAGTAGTAGACATGGAATTGGTAGCTATGAAAGAATACATAATAACAAAATATTAGGTTACTCGATAGGGTGTTAGGCAAGAAACACACAAGATCCATAATATTATGGTTAATATTAAAATAAAAGAAGAATTAGTATGATGTCTCCCTTGCAATGATAGGTACAACCCTGATGAATGCATGAGTGCCATTAAGTATTCTCAAATTGTGTGGTGAACTTAACAATGCCATGTTTAACATGCAATTAAAACTAGCCAAGTATCCTCCTCAATGAACTTTGTCATGTACTTGTAATACCAACTAATTTTAATGCTATGGAAACAGATAAAAAGTCATCTTTTAAAGATGATGCTATATTTTCCAACCAATAGTATGTAAAAATTAGAGAAAAAGGAAAATGAGTGTAAAGTATTCAATTGATAAGCAAGCCAACACATGGATATCTATGACAATCCTCAAAAGGGAAAGACCAGCTCTACATTTAAAATATGAAGGGCCTATTATAGCAAAGAAAGAAAAGCAAAACAAGAAAGATATCACAAAAGGGGAAGCTACAAAAAAACTTCAGAAAGAGGTCAAAGAGACACCAAATAATAAAGACCAATGAGTTGACAAAGGAAAATAACTAGTAGCAAAAAATGGAGGGACAAAAAACATTAGCACGCTGACTAAAAGAGAAAGTGATAAGGAAAGACATCCAATACAAAGCGAGGCTAAAAGAAAACTAAAATACCCCTGTCGTACATAAAATCCTAGGCAGCTCACAAATTTTACCACAAAGAGAGAAACCCTTTGTCATGTTTAATATTATAAAAGAAATGAAGAAAACACCAACTAAAGTTCACATGCTAGAAGCTTCTGGTGTACTTGGGTAACAAGACCTAGTCTTTGAATCACTAAAAGAGTAAAAGTAAATTTACACTTAAGGTAAATAACTAGATTCCTCCTCAACCTATGTATCTAAGCAACAAAATTTTATTGTGAAACAATCATCACATAACCAACTATGCATGTATTAAGTGTAAATTGCTCCAATATTGACTATTTTGAAGTTGCCTCCATTCTATGTGATGCTCAAGATAAAAAAGTTACATCCTTAAAAATTGTATAAAATATTTAGAGATAGTCGTCATAGTTATACCCGAGGCTATTATACCCGAGGCTATTTATGACGAAATAGGTTTTTGTTATACTCAAACAACTAAATATACAATATAGATAGATGGAACTCCAATGCAATAGGTAATTTTAAGAATTTGGTCATGATCCTAGCCTACTACCTAGAGTTTGTGGTAGTACACCATCATACTTTAAAACTCTACTATCCAAAGGAAAGAATTTGGTCATGATCCTTGCCCAACACTCAAATTTTGTGGCAGAACAAGAACTAATAATCGTAGACCTACCATCATACTTTAAAATTCTCCTATCCAAAGAATGAACACAAAAATTATGAGGAGATCGCTATATAATAATGAATTACATGCACATGAAGGTGCCTAGGGATAGAAAGATAATGAAAATAGAGAACTCGCATGTGGAAAACTAAAATGAAAAAAATAGAGTGCGCGCATGTGGAAAACTAAAATGAACTTCGAGAATATATTGATGATGATGAGGGAAGGGGACCAAGATTCATTTAGCGGTAGCAATGATTATGAGTGTGCTAGAAGATGATGGGGATCCGGATGTAGAATACAAAGATACAAAGCTAGGAAACCACCTAATAATAGAGAGAAGAGTTATTAGAGAGGGTTACTCGCACCAAAGGCAAAGTTGCCTACACTGTTCTCATGAGTCATCCCGTTAAAGGCAACAATTTTGTAGTGCCCAACACATGAACAACACATAAATACAACGTAGAAGAATGTCACCATAACCACACACTCGATATATTTGTCTCTTTAGTAAATTCTCCTCGATGTTTAAAGCGGGTAAGATGTCAACAACTGTTGCTCTAGGCTTTGAGGGAATTGATATGTCAATCTGTGGCTTTACTAATGTTACATCAAAATTATGATATGAACATATCAGACATATTTTATTCGACCAATCGCATCCAATTTGTGATGCATGACATTTATGACGTGTTTTATGAATGGCTTCGAGAAGAAGTTTATCTGGTCTATTCACAATATATGCATCGATTAGAGCTTTCGGGTAAAGGAACTACATGGGACAAGCAAATGGATCTAGCCTTCCTCTAGATCTTTGTTTGCTTCCAATTCTCCATATGCAATGTTGTGAATAAATAGGATAAGAAGAACCGAGCTTTCAAAATAATGAACTATATGATTATGATGCAGATGGCAATTGGTGAAAAGAAAATGACCACCAATGGTCTGAGAGTGTAGGGTCATGAGAGAAGCATTTTCTCCTTGTGTTTAATATTATAATATTTGTTATGACCTCCTACATTCCACAACCGGTTTTTACACGCAAACATAAAATGATAGAACGTCATCTTCTTGCTTCATGGACAAGTGATATACATAATCACACACAGATGTAGTACCCTATAGAAGGCGGTCATCTTCTGAATAAGTATCGATCTCGATTGAACACTACCTGCTAGAGCTACAGAGAGGTGATGGATATGGAGACGTACAAGCTCTCAACCCTCTTCTTTTTCGTCTTGTTGGCTTTTACGCCTAATCAATCTCTGGGTGAGCTTGAGCTTAACTTGTTTACAAAAACTATTTGTAATTACATAGTGCTTCAAAATGGGACCTTATTGAATGATTGTGTTCTATTTTGGTAAAAATGATGTACGGCTATAATGTTTTATGTATCGGTTGTGTTAAATGACATTGTAGGTGGCAAACCAAATGTCTTCAGGGAGTACATAGGCACAAAATTCATTGGCGTGAAGTTCTTAGACGTGCTTATCAACCTGAATGTGGAGATGCACTTTATTCTTGCCTTCACTATCGACTACACTATGTCAGGCTCTCCATCATCAACAAATGGGGAATTCAACATCTTCTGGGACAACGACAATCTAAGCCCAAGTGTCGTGCAAGCCATCAAATCTCAACATAACTACATGAAGGTCACTCTCACCTTGGGCGGCGACAGCGTGGGTGAAAAACATGGTGTCGTCTCTCACAAACATAATTTAGGAATACCACCTAGATTGCATTGACATTTACTATGAACATTTTGAGGCTGATCTCGACACCTTCGTAGAGTGCACCGGGCAGCTGATCATGATGCTTAAGAAGAAGAACGTTATCTCATTCGCATCCATTGCTCCCTTCAATGACGATGACATACAGTCGCATTACACTGCGTTGTGGAGCAAGTATAGGAATGCCATCGACTATGTGAAATTCCAATTCTATGCTTACGATTCAAGCACCACTGTGTCGCAGTTCATCGAATACTACAATGATCAATCATCTTGCTACAGCGAAGGGAAAGTTCTAGCAAGTTTCATAACAGACGGCAACAGAGGTTTGTTGCCTGCACAAGGCTTCTTCGACGCCTGCACGACGCTCAAAAATAGCGGGAAGCTCAACGGTATCTTTGTGTGGTGCGCCGACACTTCCATGTCAAATGGTTTCCAATATGAAAAGCAGTCCCAATCTCTCCTCTAGGGATCCTCTTGATTTCCCATTCCTCCTTCGCTTTACTGTTATTCTTCTTTCATAGCTAGAAGTTGTTAATGTTTGTACTCACCAATATGATATTATATCCATTGTATGACATGCAACAAAGAAGAGACAATTAAGCATTTTTTTTGGGACTGTCCACTTGCAAAAGTAGTATGGAATAATTTTGATCAAACTATTGGTCTTTTTGTTGGAAATCACATATGGTGGAATGTAGCTCTCCTGGGTGACTCTTATCATTACCCCTCTCATCTAGTTGGAATATGGCATGCTGTTAGAGTTTCAATCCTATTTGGACTTTGGAAGGACATGTGTTTATCGGTTTTAAGTGCAACATCAACTACAGTTCTTGAGGCTACTTATAAAATTTTGAAATGTATCTCAGAGAAATTACAAGTCTTCAGTCGAGTTATCATGAGTGAGCTGAGAAAGACATCTGACATTAAAAAGTCAAAATATCTCCAATTGATTCATAGACTCTCTTGATTGTTGTATTAATTTTATTTTAATGAAATTGTAAGCAGTATTTCTACAAAAAAAAAACCATGTGGTTGTTGAAAGGGTCCTTGTATACTAAAATTTCATCCATCCATGCACAAGATTGTTGATATATGATATAGAGATTCATGTTTTTGATATTTTATAAATACACAAGTAGTTCTACGAAGTTGTTCCTTATCTTGATATAATTTTTTTAGAAGTTGTTCCCTATCTTGATATTTTATATACAAACAAATATTGGATTAGGTCCCATAAGATCAAATTTCTAATCGCATTTAATAACACTATGATGTTTACCTTCATTATTATAAATAATTTATGATCTAGGAACACATGCATTATGCCATGAGTGTTGACCTAAAGGAACAAATCTTAAGAAAATAATTTTACAAAAATGATCCTTGATTGAGAAGAAATGGACATACAACCTTTCACCTTTTGGACCAATATTAATTCTATAATATGGTGAATCAATCCTTATTAATAAGTGTGATATGGAAAATGTAGGTGCTTTTTGAATATTTTCCTTCATGGTTGGACCTTATATAAGTATATATAACAATGCCCATTCATGGGTTTTAATAATTTTTAATTAGTATCTATAGGAAAACTCTTTGCTGGTTGGTGAATTTATAATTTATTATAAATAAAGACTTGTAATAAGATAAAAACATAAAATGATAAGGATTTAAACACTCAATAAAGAAAACTTGTCATGCTTCTAACTCTATACCTTAAACCACTCCATCATCTTTCCTATGAGACCTCATGAGTTTAATATTAAATTAAAATTAGATTAGTGAATATTAGTTGTTTTTAAAAATAAAAATTTGTTCAGATATGTTTTTGTGGAAGTAAAATACTTATTCAATTCTCATAATCATAAAAAAACATTTTATAACACATCCGAAATCGAAATATTTCTCAATCTACCAATCAAATATTATTTAGATCAACATTTTTAGTCCAACTAACATAAATTCACTAAGGAGCATTAAAATATAACATATTGATATTAGATGAAGACAATAAATTCAATAATATGAAAATGATCTGCAGTTATAAATTTATCATTTTATATAATACATATCTTTAATCAAATTTATTTAAAGATTGAATAATAAAATTTGAAATTATAATCATCCCCATGCTCAAACGGTCCAATTTAATTTAATTTTTTATGTTATTTATTTTATTTCAATTGAAAAGAAAAACTTTAAATGTTGTCTTGAACTAGTCTTTTACAAAGCTATTAATTATTTATGGACTGGTTAAATGCTTGGTTTATTGAGATTATTTTAAGTCTTGACACGTTTAACTAATTCAAAGGACATATAATACTTGAGTGAATCTTTACATGAGTTTACAACAAATTTAACATGATGGATGTATTATAATATAAACAAATACTTATTAATATTATTTAGTAATAAAAAAGTTGACTTAAATTTTAATACATTACTTATTTTACCAAATATAAATTTTTAAAAAGTAAGTTATGATTATATTTATAAGTAAATTTTACAATTTTATATAATATTATACAAATTTCAAAACATATATATTCACATATGCGAGTTTTAAAAATAATTTTTTAATAATATAAAAAAAATAATAATAATAATTACGGACAATACGTTAAGGCTTTAAGTTCTCATGCAAAAATTATACTTGCTCCAACTTGTGACCATGTTTCCATATTAATATTTTTTTGAAAAGAAATAATTTCATATCAATAAAAAAACTCTAAAAAATAAAATTTAAAATATTAAAACAAATAATATTTAAGATCACATGACAGGAAAATTCCAATCAATAATATAGGAAGTGATCATAAGTGGATTTTAAAAGAAATATGTTATTATGTAAAGCATATGAGCTTTGAATTTTTTTAGTTTAAAGTGTGTTTAAATACCTTGTTAATGAGTATTTGGTACAAGATATTTCAGATGGAGTAGCTTGCTTGAAGATGGATAAAAAAAATAAAAATTAAACTGGAGCGGTAGAGTTTTTAGGTTTTTTTGGGAAGACCTAAATTTAAAACACTCAGAAGTGATGTGTATAAATGTTTTCTTAAAAAAAGCAAAAAAAAGCACTAATAAAACTTAAATTTAAAGCACTCAGGAGGGTTACTTGCACCAAAGGCAAAGTTGCGAGGGTTACGTAATAATGTATAGTAGAAAATATTATAATGTATAGCCAATAAGCATATATACAATAACATTAACATTTCATCTCAAATATGTTTGGGTATGTGTTTGAATAGTAAATATATTCTATGTTATAGATCACATAGGCTTCATTTTGTGCAAGAGTGGATGTTTTTAAGTGAACATGGAATTATAGGTTGGTATTTGTGCAATAGTATAGGTTTGTAGGTGAAGACTAAAGAAAGAGTATAGTCAAAGTAATTTTAACTAGATCATCAGAGAAAGCAAACATTTCTCAATAGGAAGAGGTGGTTATGGCAGAGAAAGGGGCATAGGATTCCCTAAAAATTACTTTTGATGTCAAGAAACTAGTCATCTAGTATTTGAATGTCCAATACTAAAAGTTAGTGGTAAAGTTTTGACCTATTTGTAGCCTCCTCCTATGTTTATAAGAATGAGAAAGTGGATAAATTGACAGGTAAAGGAAGAAGAAAAATCGGCAAGAGGGCAAAGAAAAGGAATTAGTAGAGAGGTTGGAAAATATAGAGGAGAAAATGGAAGGGAAGAGGGATGATAACACACATATAGAGGGGTCTAAAATCCCCGTGTAAGAGAGAGGATTGCATAGATATGTATAGTGGTAAAACATTATGATGTATAATTAACAAGTGTATTGACAATAACATTAACATTTTACCTTGCATTTTTATAGGTATATGTTTGAATGGTAATTGCCTTGTATGTTGTAGATTTCATAGGTTGGTATTTATGCAAGAGTATAGGTTTATAGCTAAATATGGAATAATGATTGTAGTCTAGAAAGTTATGTTGATCCAGTGTATAACATGACATTCAAGTATTTGTCATTCCAATAGTCATTGTTCAAGTGATGAATTGAGAATCGAAGTGTTAGTGGTTAGTATTTATTCAAGTATCCTACATTGATGTTAAAATTAAACCAATAATTTGAGTCAATTGTCTATTTAGCAACTAACTAATTCAAATGGTAACTATAGTTTGAGGGAATAGTAAGGTGTTATTCAAGGGAAGAGAGAGGTACCAATTGAGTAGAGAACTATTCAAGTGGAAGTTTTATTTGCATTAAAGCAAGGCACAATTCATGTGGAAATATTATTGGATTAGAGGTATGATATCATTCAATTTGAAGAAAATTTGCTATTCTAAAAATAATATAAGTGTTATTGAAGAATCATTATCACTTGAGAGAGCATTTTTTGGGTGGTGATTAAAGTGTCATTCGAGTAAACAATGTTTAAATGGAGGATAAGGTATTTTTTAGGTGAATAATATTTGTTCAAGTGAAGAAAGAAGTGTCATTCAAGTTTGAAAGAAAATAGTCATTCAAGAAAAAGACATTATTATCATTCAAGTAGGACCAATTGTCACTCAAGTGAGAACTAAAGTGTCATTCCCATGAAGAATACAATGTCATGAAAGTAGAGTTTCAAGTCCTAATGATGGCTATTGATACATTAAGGCCTATTTATCAAAGTGATTATGTACGGAGATAATTTTAAATTGAAACCCCTCCTTGCAATTGCATCAAATGATTATATTCATTTATAACAATGGCATGGTAGGTTACAACATAGTAATGTAAGAAGAAAAATATTGAAATAAAACTTTATAAAATAGTAAATTTTAGTTTGTTGTTGATCTATATGTATATTATAAATATATAATTAATTAATAAAAGAAAAAATAAGAAATAATAATTGATAAAAATATAAGAAAATAATGTAAAATGATAATATTAAAATAAGGGTAATATAAAGTGATCAAGAAAACAATGAAAGAATAAAATTTGATGTAATGATAGTAGATTGCAACCATAGTAGGGAAACACACACAAAAAAAAGCAATAGAGTAGACCAACCCTTAAAAATAAAATGGTCTATGCATAACTAGTCATCCATAGTATCAAATAAAGTTTTTTCTTCTTTGGAAGACTTTCCAAGGGCTATAGTCATAGTAATCCTCCTATTTAACTATTTCGACCATTTCGAGTTCCCTATATAATAGAATCAAAAGGTATATGATGAATTTTCTATATATGGATAATTTTTTTATCCTTCATCCTTTGAACTAACTACATAATATGTTCTATTAGTACATATTATTTTGGGGAACCAACCAATCCAATATAGGTATGCATGTGAACTTGAAGTTTTTATATTTATATTCTCTATGATCCTTAAATCACTTTTTAATATAACATCATTAATGGATAAAGTTCCAAGGTAGGTTAGATTTCTTCTTCATCCTAATTCTGGAGACTTTTATTCATAATATTTGTTCCACTCAATATTTTTAATACAACCTTGAAAACCTTCCAAGATCAATAAAATAAATAGGATTTTTTAAAATCAATTTCATCAATCTCTATGTAATTTCTGTATTATTAGACTTGTCATACAATGAATAATAACAAGATGAAGCAAAACATATTCTTATTTATTGATATAAATACAATAGCTCTATTGTTCATTTTTTACTATTTCAAAATAAAAACAAATGTTCATAATAAAAAATCATAGTTCATGTAGACACCAAAACAGCACCAATCCGATTATGTGACTGCAAACACTGATCGCTTTGACAAACACAGCCCCCAGGGCAGCCCTCAGAGGTCAAACAGTGGTCTTAACCACTTTCATAGTAGTTTTGTAAGGTCAAGGAGCAATTTGGCACACTTGGGCACTTTGCCCAGTATTCGTCTCACCCAGGGACGAATTCAAAATAGAATCCGTCCCACCCCAGGATGAATTCTGAATCCATCCCTGGGTGGGACGAATTCTAAGCTTAAATCTTAGAATTCGTCCCACCCAGGGATGGATTCAGAATTCGTCCTGGGGTGGGATGAATTCTATTTTGAATTCGTCTCTAGGTGAGACGAATACTGGGCAAAGTGCCCAAGTGTGCCAAATTGCTCCTTGACCTTACAAAACTGCTATGAAAGTGGTTAAGACCACTGTTTGACCTCTCGAGGGCTGCCCGGGGCAGTGTTTGTCAAAGCGATCGTGTTTGCGATCACATAATCGGATTGGTGTTGTTTTGGTGTCTACAGATGACCCTTTTTGGGAAGCGCTGCGGGTGACGCAGTGCTGAGCAAAAATAGATAACCAAAGCACTAATGATTAGGGTTTCTTGGTAACCTAACCAAATTTTTATGCCCCAAGTGTGGAAAGGGCATGCATTCTTGAATCCTTGCTTCTGACGAGCTAAGGAATTTGATTTCAAGTATTAACATGTTTTGGTGAGGTGTGACTTGAACCTGGACATTGATCAGTCATGAACAAGTGAAGGGCATTTTTATCCTCAGGGGGAACCTTGTGTTCATGATTCACGAAATGCCAAGTGTTTGATTGATTTGATTGTTGCTTGTTTATCGCCCCAAGCGGGAGCGTGATTGTCTTTGTCAATGATTCTTTGAATGCATGTCATTTTCCTTAATTGGGTGTGTGATTGTTGATTGGTGACTAAGTGTGACTAAGCACGAGATTCCGGTCAAAAGAAACACCAAGTGCAATTGCATTCAAAATTAATCACGCTTAAGTCCTAGGAATGTACATTGCATGAAACGAAAAGAGACATGTTGTAAGAGACACAATCAGATAAAGAAAAATAGCCCTTTCATTAATTTCTTTCGATCTCTATTACAATAATGCCTCCTCCCTTTTCAGGGGCTAGGAGCGCAAATAAGGTTTGATTACAATCGTTGAATGGTTCCTCCTTCCGCGTGCCCACGATTGCACTAGGCGGGCTAAGATGATGTCGTCGCTGATGTTGATGGGTTCTTCGCCTCTACTGCTTCTCCTGTAAACAAAGAAATGATCAAGACTTTAGTAGCACCTGTTGCAAATGAAAATCATTCTCTCTCTAAAACTAACAAAATATGCATACGAATATTTGCTCGAAACCATGAAAACAATGAATCCAAATTGCTTCAAAATCCGACAGAAGGTAAGAACAGTCACCAGAATGCCACTGCCACTGAGGCAGCTGGCCAATTCACCTTAAACTAGAATTCGTCCCTGGGTAGGACGAATTCTGACTGTAATTCGTCCCTGGGTGGGACGAATTCTTCTGAATAGGAGAAATCGAACTGCTGCTGCTCCAATGTCAGATCTCGGGACCTGCAAAACTCTTGCAAATAGGGGGGTTAGGTAATTGGGTCCATTTTGGGACGACCCAGATGGTCGGATTTTCCCAATTTGACCTCCTCCCTCAGGAATTTAACCTTGACACCTGCAAGTTAGCGAAACGATAAAGCAATACAAAACAACCTAAACTCTGACCAAAAGCTACAAAATTGCAATTATAGACTAATCAGACCTAGTAACACAAAATGCTATCTAAAAATTAATCTAAAGTGCTCAAAAACTGAAATTAGAATTTGGGGGTGCGGGGGTGCCCAAGTGGGCCTCCCACCGTTGGCCCTCGATTTTGGAGCCAATCCACCAAGGATGGGCCCAAAACCTTTTAGGATTGGGGGGTCGGCGAATTGGTAGGTTCAGATGTCCATGCGTCGGATTTGAGTAAGGTTCGAGCTTCCAAAGGCCACCCAACAACCTCCCTTGCAAAAGAGATTGATGGATGTAGGAAGGTGAACAAAGGGGGATGCAAATGAGTCTTCGATTCGGTAGCACTTCGTTGCTTGAACACTCCTTCCACCTGTATATTTTGGGTGGGAAAATTCCCACCTTTTATAGACCCAAGGGGTCTCTTTTGGGAGGGAAGCACAAAAGCCAAGTGTTGACCATGGGCGCCATGTGGCGGTCTTGTCTTCCCATGAGGGAGGGGAGTCCTTCACTAACTTGAACTTTGATAAATGCTTCTTGTAACAGTCCTCTAACGGCCCCTCTATCCACTTACACATGCGTGCAATATGCCTCCGCACCTGCTATCTATCAGGAACACTCACTGAGGCCAAAGCCTCGAGGGAATGTTGTTACCCCCAATAGAGGGAGGTCACCTATAGAGATCTTGGATCACTATGACCGAGATAGATATCTAGAAGAGGCATCTAGGCCTTCTAGACATGAAGCAATGAGAGCTCCCTTAGATGCTTGTTATGAGCGGTCATCGTGCGATGAAGTGCTAAGTCAACATAGGGTTCGATGGGAGGAACCACATGATTACATTATCCCTCCTTCACCCCCTCTAGTTTCCAGAACTACAAAGACAAATCCAGAGCACAAGGCTCTTTGGGCAGGGCGAGATAGCTCCGTCCATCCCTTTTTCACTTATGAAAGAGAGCATGAGGAAGACCTCTACCTTCCTCGAGAGCAATATATAGTGCGAGAGCAATATGCCTTCGCACCTGCTATCTATCGAGAACACTCACAAAGCCTCGAGGGAATGTTGTTACCCCCAATAGAGGGAGGTCACCTATAGAGATCTTGGATCACTACGATCGAGATAGATATCTAGAAGAGGCATCTAGGCCTTCTAGACATGAAGCAATGAGAGCTCCCTTAGATGCTTGTTATGAGCGGTCATCGTGCGATGAAGTGTTAAGTCAACATAGGGTTCGATGGGAGGAACCACATGATTACATTATCCCTCCTTCACCCCCTCTAGTTTCCAGAACTACAAAGACAAATCCAGAGCACAAGGCTCTTTGGGAAGGGCGAGATAGCTCCGTCCATCCCTTTTTCACTTATGAAAGAGAGCATGAGGAAGACCTCTACCTTCCTCGAGAGCAATATATAGTGCGAGAGCAATATGCCTCCGCACCTGCTATCTATCAGGAACACTCACTGAGGCCAAAGCCTCGAGGGAATGCTGTTACCCCCAATAGAGGGAGGTCACCTATAGAGATCTTGGATCACTACGATCGAGATAGATATCTAGAAGAGGCATCTAGGCCTTCTAGACATGAAGCAATGAGAGCTCCCTTAGATGCTCGCTATGAGCGATCATCGCGCGATGAAGTGCTAAGTCAACATAGGGTTCGATGGGAGGAACCACATGATTACATTACCCCTCCACCCCCACTAGTTGTTAGGACTACAAAGACAAATCCAGAGCACAAGGCTCTTCGAGCAGGGCGAGATAGCTCCGTCCACCCCTTTTTCACTTATGAAAGAGAGCACGAGGAAGACATCTACCTTCCTCGAGAGCAATATACCATGTGGGAGCAATACGCCTTCGCACCTGCTATCTATCAGGACCACTCACTGAGGCCAAAGCCCCAAGAGAATGCTGCTACCCCTAACAGAGGGATGTGTCCTATAGAGATCTTGGATCACTACGACCAAGATTTTTATCTAAGAGAGGTGTCTAGGCCTTCTAGACATGAGGTAGTGGGACTAACTATCGTAGAATCTATCGAATATATCACACATCTCAAGCAACTCACGCAACTTGAGCTCGAACGACTACCATTAGAGGAACCGTACCATATTAATGAAGAGCACCTTCAGTGCCAGAAGGATGAGCTGTTCCAACACACTATACAAGAGAAGACTCCAACCCCTCACATGCATAAGACAAAGTATTTTGAGTGGCACAACCCATGGGGGGAAGATAGGTCATCGCGACCTCATCAAAAGCTACCCCAAACACCTCCTAGACAGGAGCAGGAAGCTACTCTCTCGATTCCTAAAGCACCACCCCCGACACCTCCTAGACATGAATGGGAGGCCACTCCTATTACCAATGACGGGTGCCTTCCTCAGAAATCCAACCAGGCTTATGAGCCACCCTTAGAAATTCATCAAGAAGCCTCTAAGGAATCAGAGCGCGAAGAAGAGTGGGATGAACTGCCCTACCAAGGCATGGGGGGTGCCATCTGGCCACCCCTCCATAAGCCCCAAGTTCCTCAACAAGAACCAACCAAAGAGGAGGAGTTAAAATCTCCCAATACATGCAAAGCACTAGAGCACTTAGAGTTGGTAGAGGCCAAGATTTTGGAGCTCCCAAGGCCCAACTTACATGAAGCTCCTTTCAAAGAGGATCAACCTTTAACCATAGGGCTACCTGATGATGCGAGTCCTCCATGTCTCGGAATCTCCGGATTCCGATGAGCTGTACTCACTAGTTGAAAGTGAAGATGAAACGAGAGATAGCCCACAGCAATCACATGCGACAACATCGGCATCCCATAAAATTTGAAGAAGCATGTCAACAGATAAACATAATACTAGGGCATGAGTGGCGTGTTAACCCACCGTAGTGGGACCAAGCATTACATCCACAACTTTGGGAACACAAAGAGCAACTTCCACCAAGAGACATCATAGCAACATCATTGCCGCGGGTGGACCCTGACCTCATCTCCGTGCATAGGGCCGATACATTCATGCCCATACCTCTAGAGCCAGATCCGGAGTGCAAAGACCATCAAGCTGGGGGTACCTCTATCCCCTGAAGAACCATAATCCAAACCAAAAAGCTCCAAGGATTATCGCAATCTCTTGGTCACCTAAAAAGCTCCAAGGATGATCGCAATCTCTTGGTCAATCCAAAAAGCTCCAAGGATGATCGCAATCTCTTGGTCAATCCAAAAATCTCCAAGGATGATCGCAATCTCTTGGTCAATCCAAAAAGCTCCAAGGATTATCATAATCTCTTGGTCACCCAAAAAGCTCCAAGGATTATCGCAATTTCTTGGTCAACCCAAAAAGCTCCAAGGATTATCACAAATTCTTGGTCAACCCAAAAATCTCCAAGGATTATCGCAATCTCTTGGTCAACCCAAAAAGCTCCAAGGATTATCGCAATCTCTTGGTCAACCCAAAAATCTCCAAGGATTAACGCAATCTCTTGGTCAATCCAAAAAGCTCCAAGGATTATCGTAATCTCTTGGTCAACCTAAAAGCTCCAAGGATTATAGCAATCTCTTGGTCAATACAAAAAGCTCCAAGAATTATCGCAATCTCTTGGTCACCAAAAAGCTCCAAGGATTATCGCAATCTCTTGGTCAATACAAAAAGCTCCAAGAATTATCGCAATCTCTTGGTCAACCCAAAAAGCTCCAAGGATTATCGCAATCTCTTGGTCAATACAAAAAGCTCCAAGGATTATCGCAATCTCTTGGTCACCAAAAAGCTCCAAGGATTATCAAAATCTCTTGGTCAACCCAAAAAGCTCCAATGATTATCGCAATCGTTAGGTCAAAAAAAAAAAAAAAAAGAATCAAGAAATTCAAAAAAAAAAAACAAAACAACAAAAATCATCAAAAACAACAAAGATTAGCATCTCAATTCTAGGAATACTCAAATTCATAAAAAAAAAAAAAAAAATTTCTAATTCTCGCACCTCATCTTCACCTTCACCGAAACAATCCATCAAAATTACAAAAATACATAGCTGCATTAAGCATTTCATCCATACATTGCATATTTGTAGTCATACAGGTCAGAGGCACCATAAGATGCAATAGATCTAATAGTCCATCTTGTTTCGCATTGTCTCATGTTACAAAAACAACAAAAACACCATGCATAACTTTTACCACACTACAGTCAGTGGTCTAGGAATGTACCAAGAGTTTCAGTGATTCAGTCATCATTTTCCTCTTTAGCCATGTAGTGTACCAAGTCTAACAGATTTTATAAAGGTAGAGTCATACTTGAAATACACCTTGTTACGTAACATCCCAACACAAATAAAAGTACTAAAATTCCCAAAATTGTGTGAACGAAAGACGAAATCTACAAAATAACTAGGTCACCACAAGCGAAACGGTTATCTTGCTCATCCCCCTGTGTGAATGACCCCTAGAATGCTGATAGTTGGCAAAAGGACAAGATTCCTCCCTACCCAATTCCCTAAGAATCCCAAAAGTTCTCAATAGCTGCAAAACACAAAAATTTGCAAAATGTCAAAACTCAAAAATTTGACAAAATATAGTGCACACATCAAAAGGCACAAACAACAGTGATTTTCGTCACTCCATATCCCCAATCCCTTGCTCAAAAGAAAAATCAATCAAAATAAACAGTGATCTTATCACTACAAAAGAGCAAGTATCCCAATACAATTGAAAAAAAAAAGAAGGGAGTTGACCTTGAATCCCTGGAACTCTCAGCATTCTGTAGGTCATAAGGCAAGCTTTTGTACCAATTTGTTTGATAGCCTATTGGTAACAGAAGTAAACCTCCCGCATGACGATATATCTGTCACATTAACTTGCGTACAGATCAATGTTTGCATGTGGATGAGCTAGCTTATGGAAACCTGGATTACAACGCAGATTAATCTTAGTACATACAACAAAGGAATTTGTGGAGCTAATTAGGTGATCCTCAGTACAGGTTCGGTTGAAAGCCCACCTGGCACTGGCGGTATCCTAACAAATACCACTAAATGAACTCAATTGCACACACAGGGATGTGAAATAGCTTGGTCAAAAATAGGTCTGATTCATACCTTGTTTAAAAGTCTTGTAAGATAAAGTACAATATTGGCTAGTGAGTTAAAACCGTCTGAGTCTCAGAAAACCTTAGCTGCATTTCTAAACCAACTGCGCTACTTTTCATCTTTGCAAATACCATCAAAAAATACAAAAATATAAAAACCATGTATACATACAAAGTCATGCATCGCAACAATCGCCTAAAAACAAAATAACAGAGTTCTAAACAGTCCTTGGTTCCATAGCCAAAAATCACAAACCCCATTCATCCATTTCATATCTGCATATCACATATAAATCAAAACCATTTGCATTCATCATAGCATATGCATCCATCAAAATAAATCAACATGCAACATCCATATTCATCAACCATCATGCACAAGATCAAAGAAAATCAAAACAACAAAAACAACAAATAAATGTAACACAAAAGCACAACAATAAACATTGCCAGACACAAGTGCTCTTGCACTTAACCTCTTGGCATAGAAAATTGATGTCGGGGCTTTCATTGTCACTATCCTACTCCCGAAGAAGGCTACCATAGCCGGACCGCTCCACGGGAGGACGGATTGCCGACAATTCAATCACCAAATGGTGTCACAAAAAACAACAAAAACAGTACAAAATTCAACAAAAACACAACATAAACATTGCCAGACACAAGTGCTCTTGCACTTAACCTCTTGGCATAGCAAAATTGATGTCGAAGTTTGCATTGTCACTATCCTACTCCCGAAGAAGGCTACCATAGCCGGACCGCTCCATGGGAGGACGGATTGCCGACAATTCAATCACCAAATGGTGTCACAAAAAACAACAAAAACAGTACAAAATTCAACAAAAACACAACAAAAACATTGCCGGGCATAAGTGCTCATGCACTTAACCTCTAGGCAAATAAAATCGATGTCGAGGTCCAAATTATCGCTCTCCTAGTTCCCCAAGAAGGCTATCATAGCCGGACCGCTCCACGGGAAATAGGTTTTCGACGATTTCACCTCATTATGACGTCACCAAAAGGGCTAACACCCACCAAAAATAGGTCCATATGTTGGAAAAATTGCACACGCTTAACGGTAAACCCTCTAAAGGCAAACCTTGCACAAGTCATCTTGGGTCAAGCGACTCGTCACTTCTCTCACGAAGGTCATTCTCTATGTAATTTCTGTATTATTAGACTTGTCATACAATGAATAATAACAAGATGAAGCAAAACATATTCTTATTTATTGATCTAAATACAATAGCTCTATTGTTCATTTTTTACTATTTCAAAATAAAAACAAATGTTCATAATAAAAAATCATAGTTCATTTCTTTCTCATTCACCTTTTCTTATATTTTTCCATATCCTAACTTTGACCTCTTTTATAAAAGTGAAATCACTAATGTTAAATGTTTCTTATGCTCAAATTACCTATGTAGAAATCAACCTAGGATTCATAAAAGGAATTGTATTATGTTTATAAATTAGACTTCCATATCCATATATTTATGGTAAAAATAGATCATAACGATTTATTTGATAAAGTATTATATTAACAACTAAATACTCAATCATTTGAAGAATTTGAAATAATTCAATAGAATTGGAGGTTGATTTTTATATCCCCCTCAAATTTCAATTTTAAAAAAGTTGATATATTCATAACTCTTAAAGTTAGTTTCACTAACTTTTACTTCCCTTCTACTTTTTTTAATATGAAATATTTCATATACAAAAGTTATAATACTTTGTCATTTTAGAAATAAGTACGCATAGTCTTCTATATCATATGTCCCAAAATTAGGAAGTCCAAAAAAACTATACCTAATATTATACTATTTCTTGTCCTATAGTATCTATATGAAGGAGTGATATCAATGCTATATATAGCATTACAAGTGATTTGATCTAATTCAGAAGAAAGTTTGAAATTTGATAGAAGTTAGCAATTCAATTGATCTAGCAAGCAAATTGCTTGATTTTATTTGCATTTTCATAGGTTGAGTTCAATGCAATTTACATGAATTTTTAGTCCCAAACCCAATTTTTCTTGAAATTCCACCTATTTTTTATTTTTATTCTTAGTATTGTAATTAATTTGTATATAAAAACTTTAACTCAAACATTAAAAACAAAAATTTTCACAAAGAAAACTTCAATACCATTCAAACAATGCAAACAAACTCCAATCTAACCTTGCATAAGCATCTACCATGGAAAAAAACACTTAACATAGATTCTAAGTTAGTTTTGCACAAGTCCAAAACAATATGCAATTCACTTGATAAAGTAATTAATTTGTTGAAAACAAGATAAAATTTGGCTATGTAAAATCTAGCAAGTGATACACTCCAAGCAATTTGCTTGGGTAATTTTCTCTTTCTACAAAGATTTTTTAATTTTAGATGAACAAACAATTTCCTTTTGCTCATTTTTTGGATTGCTCAAATTTTTTACTTTACTATAAAGATACACATAGTAAGTAAATCACCCAAAGTTACGAGCATGTCACTCTAATTTATAAATGAATTTATCAAATTAATAGTTTACTAAAGGGCTACATTCTAGAAGCAAATCACTTGAAGTCATAAGCAAATTAATCTATTTTGTGAGAGGATACCCCTGCCTCCTTGGGTCTTACACGAAAGTGGAATCCCTTTTGGGATGTTTTCGACAAATAAAAATAAAATAAAATCTATTTTGTGAGCAAATTGCTCAAGTAGTAAATTTTTTTAAAATTTGGTATTTTTTTAATATTTAAAGCCCATAATTATGTTTGCATAGATACAATACTATGAATACATGGTCTAAAGTTCAAAACCTAGACAAATATAAACAATAGGTGGGCATAGTTGCATATCAACAAAAGAATGCTAAAGGAAAATGAAAATAGCAAATTGTTGTGTGGGTGAATAAGGAGTATGAATTTGAAGAGATCCTAGTATCCATTCCCATCTTGTCAAAAGGAAAAATGCCCATGATCAATCAAGTTAGATAAGGATTTATTCCACCATAAATAGGTTGCTTAATCCAGTAAATAGGTTATTTAATAGCCTTAATGAACCTTACTTGGTCTATTCAAACCCCTACAATAATCCACATCAATCACTTGTACCAGGTACACTAATATTAACAATGAAAAGAATAAACCTCTCTTCATGCAATAGCTTTATAAATTTCCTACAACATTTTTTATGTAAAATTACCTCCTATAAATACTCTAATATAGAGTCCACTACATGCAATCTCTAAAACTTCCAATGTTCCTCTAGTTTAATCCTTAGTACCAATAGGATCATTAGTCTTAATGTAAACATTTCTTAGAATATGCAAGTGATGGCTACGGAGAAAAAGATCACAATTATATCTCCAAGGACCTTTGAACCTATTGATTTAATCTTATATTCCTATAGCAACTTTAAAATCTTTACCTACCTTTGACATGAACATAAACAAGATGATATTAGATCACCTTAACAAGATATCTACACTCAAGTCAATCCTTTGCATTCAAGAGGAGTACATAATTCTATATTTACTTATATACTCTCTATAATATAAGGTTAATTTATGGTATAGGTGATTACCATACAATTAAATGACTAGTTGGACATCAATAGTAAAACCATTTATGCATAGGCTTTGCAAGCATGGGAAATGGATATTTAATTTGTTTCAATTAAATATGATATAAGGAGTTCTTGAAGAAAAATTCATGATTCTAATACTAGATTATTAGGAAATTTAAATTTAATTTCGTAGAATATTAGGTCAAATAAATAAAAAAACATTACCTTATTGCATCAAGGTTTTACGATATAATTTTGTGCTAATGGTTTGTAATACTAACCATTGTATATTTGTTGCAGCATTTTAAAAAAATAACAATTTGCCATGACATTCTCATCAAATTAGAGAGAATACCTCCTACCCCACCAATGGCTTATGCCACCCAAATTTTCCAAAATACACCAATGCCTAGTACTATGCCCAACTTTTCTTCTATCAGAAACTCTCAACCTAATACTTTTATTCATACTTCCTAGTCACCATACATGATTATCGATCTAGGCCAAAATGCATCATCCATATTAGCACTGCAACCACTACTTATAACCCCTCCCACTCCATCCAACCCTAGTAATGAATCCAATAGCAATTTTGTAATGAATGAGATGTTGGAATTAATCTAAAGATTGATAAAGTAGAATAATGCTATAAAATAGTAATAGAAGTAGACATGGAATTGGTAGCTATGAAAGAATACATAATAACAAAATATTAGGTTACTCGATAGGGTGTTAGGCAAGAAACACACAAGATCCATAATATTATGGTTAATATTAAAATAAAAGAAGAATTAGTATGATGTCTCCCTTGCAATGATAGGTACAACCCTGATGAATGCATGAGTGCCATTAAGTATTCTCAAATTGTGTGGTGAACTTAACAATGCCATGTTTAACATGCAATTAAAACTAGCCAAGTATCCTCCTCAATGAACTTTGTCATGTACTTGTAATACCAACTAATTTTAATGCTATGGAAACAGATAAAAAGTCATATTTTAAAGATGATGCTATATTTTCCAACCAATAGTATGTAAAAATTAGAGAAAAAGGAAAATGAGTGTAAAGTATTCAATTGATAAGCAAGCCAACACATGGATAGCTATGACAATCCTCAAAAGGGAAAGACCAGCTCTACATTTAAAATATGAAGGGCCTATTATAGCAAAGAAAGAAAAGCAAAACAAGAAAGATATCACCAAAGGGGAAGCTACAAAAAAACTTTAGAAAGATGTCAAAGAGACACCAAATAATAAAGACCAATGAGTTGACAAAGGAAAATAACTAGTAGCAAAAAATGGAGGGAGAAAAAAGATTGGCACGCTGACTAAAAGAGAAAGTGATAAGGAAAGACATCCAATACAAAGCGAGGCTAAAAGAAAACTAAAATACCCCTGTCGTACATAAAATCCTATGCAGCTCACAAATTTTACCACAAAGAGAGAAACCCTTTGTCATGTTTAATATTATAAAAGAAATGAAGAAAACACCAACTAAAGTTCACATGCTAGAAGCTTCTGGTGTATTTGGGTAACAAGACCTAGTCTTTGAATCACTAAAAGAGTAAAAGTAAATTTACACTTAAGGTAAATAACTAGATTCCTCCTCAACCTATGTATCTAAGCAACAAAATTTTATTGTGAAACAATCATCACATAACCAACTATGCATGTATTAAGTGTAAATTGCTCCAATATTGACTATTTTGAAGTTGCCTCCATTCTATGTGATGCTCAAGATAAAAAAGTTACATCCTTAAAAATTGTATAAAATATTTAGAGATAGCCGTCATAGTTATACCCGAGGCTATTTATGACGAAATAGGTTTTTGTTATACTCAAACAACTAAATATACAATATAGATAGATGGAACTCCAATGCAATAGGTAATTTTAAGAATTTGGTCATGATCCTTGCCCAACACTCAAATTTTGTGGCAGAACAAGAACTAATATCATAGACCTACCATCATACTTTAAAATTCTCCTATCCAAAGAATGAACACAAAAATTATGAGGAGATTGCTATATAATAATGAATTACATGCACATGAAGGTGCCTAGGGATAGAAAGATAATGAAAATAGAGAACTCGCACATGGAAAACTAAAATGAAAAAAATAGAGTGCGCGCATGTGGAAAACTAAAATGAACTTCGAGAATATATTGATGATGATGAGGGAAGGGGACCAAGATTCATTTAGCGGTAGCAATGATTATGAGTGTGCTAGAAGATGATGGGGATCCGGATGTAGAATACAAAGATACAAAGCTAGGAAACCACCTAATAATAGAGAGAAGACTTATTAAAGAGGGTTACTCGCACCAAAGGCAAAGTTGCCTACGATGTTCTCGCGAGTCATCCCGTTAAAGACAACAATTTCATAGTGCCCAACACATGAACAAAACATAAATACAACTTAGAAGAATGTCACCATAACCACACACTCGATATATTTGTCTCTTTAGTAAATTATCCTCGACGTTTAAAGCGGGTAAGACGTCGACGACTGTTGCTCTAGGCTTTGAGGGAATTGATATGCCGATATATGGCTTTACTAATGTTACGTCAAAATTATGATATGAACATATCAGACATATTTTATTCGACCAATCGCATCCAATTTGTGATGCATGACATTTATGACGTGTTTTATGGATGGCTTCGAGAAGAAGTTTATCTGGTCTATTCAAAATATATGTGTCGATTCGAGCTTTTGGGTAAACGAACTACATGGGACAAGCAAATGGATCTAGCCTTCCTCTAGATCTTTGTTTGCTTCCAATTCTTCATATGCAATGTTGTGAATAAATAGGATAAGAAGAATCGAGCTTTCAAAATAATGAACTATATGATTATGTTGCAGATGGAAATTGGTGAAAAGAAAATGACCACCAATGGTCTGAGAGTGTAGGGTCATGAGAGAAGCATTTTCTCCTTGTGTTTAATATTATAATATTTGTTATGACCTCCTACATTCCACAACTGGTTTTTCCACGCAAACATAAAATGATAGAACGTCATCTTCTTGCTTCATGGACAAGTGATATACATAATCACACACAGATGTAGTACCCTATAGAAGGCGGTCATCTTATGAATAAGTATCGATCTTGATTGAACACTACCTGCTAGAGCTATGGAGAGGTGATGGATATGGAGACATACAAACTCTCAACCCTCTTCTTTTTCCTCCTGTTGGCTTTTACGCCTAATCAATCTCTGGGTGAGCTTGATCTTAACTTGTTTACAAAAACTATTTGTAATTACATAGTGCTTCAAAATGGGACCTTATTGAATGATTGTGTTCTATTTTGGTAAAAATGACGTACGACTATAATGTTTTATGTATCGGTTGTGTTAAATGACATTACAGGTGGCAAACCGGATGTCTTCAGGGAGTACATAGGCACAAAATTCATTGGCGTGAAGTTCTCAGACGTGCTTATCAACCCGAACGTGGAGATGCACTTTATTCTTGCCTTCACTATCGACTACACTATGTCAGGCTCTCCATC
The DNA here is from genome assembly GCA_028583015.1 of Wollemia nobilis. NCBI lineage: Eukaryota > Viridiplantae > Streptophyta > Pinopsida > Araucariales > Araucariaceae > Wollemia > Wollemia nobilis. Next base: position 47,595 of record JAQPPZ010003982.1, on the reverse strand, counting down.
ACCGACAAATGGGGAATTCAACATCTTCTAGGACAACGACAATCTAAGCCCAAGTGTCGTGCAGGCCATAAAATCTCAACATAACAACATGAAGGTCGCTCTCACCTTGGGCGGCGACAGCGTGGGTGAAAAACATGGTGTCGTATCTCACAAACATAATTTAGGAATACCACCTGGATGGCATTGACATTGAATATGAACATTTTGAGGCTGATCTCGACACCTTCGCGGAGTGCATCGGGCAGCTGATCACGACGCTTAAGCAGAAGAACGTTATCTCATTCGCGTCCATTGCTCCCTTCGATGACGACGATGTACAGTCGCATTACACTGCGTTGTGGAGCAAGTACGGGAATGCCATCGACTATGTGAATTTCCAATTCTATGCTTATGATTCGACCACCATCGTGTCGTAGTTCATCGAACACTACAATGATCAGTCATCTTGCTACAGCGAAGGGAAAGTGCTGGCGAGTTTCATAACGGATGGCAGCGGAGGGTTGTCGCCTGCACATGGCTTCTTCGACGCCTGCACGACGCTCAAAAATAGCGGGAAGCTCAACGGTATCTTTGTGTGGTGCGCCAACACTTCCATGTCAAATGGTTTCCAGTATGAAAAGTAGTCCCAATCTCTCCTCCAGGGATCCTCTTGATTTCCCATTCCTCCTTCGCTTTATTGTTATTCTTCTTTGGTAGCTAGAAGTTGTTAATGTTTGTACTCACCAATATGATATTATATCCATTGTATGACATGCAACAAAGAAGAGACAATTAAGCATTTTTTTTGGGACTGTCCACTTGCAAAAGTAGTATGGAATAATTTTGATCAAACTATTGGTCTTTTTGTTGGAAATCACATATGGTGGAATGTAGCTCTCCTGGGTGACTCTTATCATTACCCCTCTCATCTAGTTGGAATATGGCATGCTGTTAGAGTTTCAATCATATTTGGACTTTGGAAGGACATGTGTTTATCGATTTTAAGTGCAACATCAACTACAGTTCTTGAGGCTACTTATAAAATTTTGAAATGTATCTCAGAGAAATTACAAGTCTTCAGTCGATTTATCATGAGTGAGCTGAGAAAGACATCTGACATTAAAAAGTCAAAATATCTCCAATTGATTCATAGACTCTCTTGATTGTTGTATTAATTTTATTTTAATGAAATTGTAAGCTGTATTTCTACAAAAAAAAAAACCATGTGGTTGTTGAAAGGGTCCTTGTATACTAAAATTTCATCCATCCATGCACAAGATTGTTGATATATGATATAGAGATTCATTTTTTTGATATTTTATAAATACACAAGTAGTTCTACGAAGTTGTTCCTTATCTTGCTATAATTTTTTTAGAATTTGTTCCCTATCTTGATATTTTATATACAAACAAATATTGGATTAGGTCCCATAAGATCAAATTTCTAATCGCATTTAATAACACTATGATGTTTACCTTCATTATTATAAATAATTTATGATCTAGGAACACATGCATTATGCCATGAGTGTTGACCTAAAGGAACAAATCTTAAGAAAATAATTTTACAAAAATGATCCTTGATTGAGAAGAAATGGACATACAACCTTTCACCTTTTGGACCAATATTAATTCTATAATATGGTGAATCAATCCTTATTAATAAGTGTGATATGGAAAATGTAGGTGCTTTTTGAATATTTTCCTTCATGGTTGGACCTTATATAAGTATATATAACAATGCCCATTCATGGGTTTTAATAATTTTTAATTAGTATCTATAGGAAAACTCTTTGCTGGTTGGTGAATTTATAATTTATTATAAATAAATACTTGTAATAAGATAAAAACATAAAATGATAAGGATTTAAACACTCAATAAATAAAACTTGTCATGCTTCTAACTCTATACCTTAAACCACTCCATCATCTTTCCTATGAGACCTCATGAGTTTAATATTAAATTAAAATTAGATTAGTGAATATTAGTTGTTTTTAAAAATAAACTACTTAGTAGATAAATAAGAATGGTAATTATTTGTTATTAAAATAGTAAAATTATAAAAAAAATTATGCAATAGAATTTACACATGAAGATGGTTATAAGCAAGGTAGTTTCCACCTCTTTGTAACTACCACCCATGTATATAAGAAATATGAAGAGGATAAATCCACAAATAAAAGAAGAATATGAATTGATAGGAGGCCAAGGAAAAAGAATTAGTAGAGAGGATACAAACATAGAGGAGAAACAAGGAGAGAAGAGGGAGGATAAGATGCACAAAGAGAGAGATGCACTAGAGTCCCATGTAAATGAGAGAGGCCTACGTAATAATGTATAGTAGAAAATATTATAATGTATAGCCAATAAGCATATATACAATAACATTAAAATTTCATCTCAAATATGTTTGGGTATGTGTTTGAATAGTAAATATATTCTATGTTATAGATCACATAGGCTTCATTTTGTGCAAGAGTGGATGTTTTTAAGTGAACATGGAATTATAGGTTGGTATTTGTGCAATAGTATAGGTTTGTAGGTGAAGACTAAAGAAAGAGTATAGTCAAAGTAATTTTAACTAGATCATCAGAGAAAGCAAACATTTCTCAATAGGAAGAGGTGGTTATGGCAGAGAAAGGGGCATAGGATTCCCTAAAAATTACTTTTGATGTCAAGAAACTAGTCATCTAGTATTTGAATGTCCAATACTAAAAGTTAGTGGTAAAGTTTTGACCTATTTGTAGCCTCCTCCTATGTTTATAAGAATGAGAAAGTGGATAAATTGACAGGTAAAGGAAGAAGAAAAATCGGCAAGAGGGCAAAGAAAAGGAATTAGTAGAGAGGTTGGAAAATATAGAGGAGAAAAGGGAAGGGAAGAGGGATGATAACACACATATAGAGGGGTCTAAAATCCCCGCGTAAGAGAGAGGATTGCATAGATATGTATAGTGGTAAAACATTATGATGTATAATTAACAAGTGTATTGACAATAACATTAACATTTTACCTTGCATTTTTATAGGTATATGTTTGAATGGTAATTGCCTTGTATGTTGTAGATTTCATAGGTTGGTATTTATGCAAGAGTATAGGTTTATAGCTAAATATGGAAGAATGATTGTAGTCTAGAAAGTTATGTTGATCCAGTGTATAACATGACATTCAAGTATTTGTCATTCCAATAGTCATTGTTCAAGTGATGAATTGAGAATCGAAGTGTTAGTGGTTAGTATTTATTCAAGTATCCTACATTGATATTAAAATTAAACCAATAATTTGAGTCAATTGTCTATTTAGCAACTAACTAATTCAAATGGTAACTATAGTTTGAGGGAATAGTAAGGTGTTATTCAAGGGAAGAGAGAGGTACCAATTGAGTAGAGAACTATTCAAGTGGAAGTTTTATTTGCATTAAAGCAAGGCACAATTCATGTGGAAATATTATTGTATTAGAGGTATGATATCATTCAATTTGAAGAAAATTTGCTATTCTAAAAATAATATAAGTGTTATTGAAGAATCATTATCACTTGAGAGAGCATTTTTTGGGTGGTGATTAAAGTGTCATTCGAGTAAACAATGTTTAAATGGAGGATAAGGTATTTTTTAGGTGAATAATATTTGTTCAAGTGAAGAAAGAAGTGTCATTCAAGTTTGAAAGAAAATAGTCATTCAAGAAAAAGACCTTATTATCATTCAAGTAGGACCAATTGTCACTCAAGTGAGAACTAAAGTGTCATTCCCATGAAGAATACAATGTCATGAAAGTAGAGTTTCAAGTCCTAATGATGGCTATTGATACATTAAGGCCTATTTATCAAAGTGATTGTGTACGGAGATAATTTTAAATTGAAACCCCTCCTTGCAATTGCATCAAATGATTATATTCATTTATAACAATGGCATGGTAGGTTACAACATAGTAATGTAAGAAGAAAAATATTGAAATAAAACTTTATAAAATAGTAAATTTTAGTTTGTTGTTGATCTATATGTATATTATAAATATATAATTAATTAATAAAAGAAAAAATAAGAAATAATAATTGATAAAAATATAAGAAAATAATGTAAAATGATAATATTAAAATAAGGGTAATATAAAGTGATCAAGAAAACAATGAAAGAATAAAATTTGATGTAATGATAGTAGATTGCAACCATAGTAGGGAAACACACACAAAAAAAAGCAATAGAGTAGACCAACCCTTAAAAATAAAATGGTCTATGCATAACTAGTCATCCATAGTATCAAATAAAGTTTTTTCTTCTTTGGAAGACTTTCCAAGGGCTATAGTCATAGTAATCCTCCTATTTAACTATTTCGACCATTTCGAGTTCCCTATATAATAGAATCAAAAGGTATATGATGAATTTTCTATATATGGATAATTTTTTTATCCTTCATCCTTTGAACTAACTACATAATATGTTCTATTAGTACATATTATTTTGGGGAACCAACCAATCCAATATAGGTATGCATGTGAACTTGAAGTTTTTATATTTATATTCTCTATGATCCTTAAATCACTTTTTAATATAACATCATTAATGGATAAAGTTCCAAGGTAGGTTAGATTTCTTCTTCATCCTACTTCTGGAGACTTTTATTCATAATATTTGTTCCACTCAATATTTTTAATACAACCTTGAAAACCTTCCAAGATCAATAAAATAAATAGGATTTTTTTAAATCAATTTCATCAATCTCTATGTAATTTCTGTATTATTAGACTTGTCATACAATGAATAATAACAAGATGAAGAAAAACATATTCTTATTTATTGATATAAATACAATAGCTCTATTGTTCATTTTTTACTATTTCAAAATAAAAACAAATGTTCATAATAAAAAATCATAGTTCATGTAGACACCAAAACAGCACCAATCCGATTATGTGACTGCAAACACTAATCGCTTTGACAAACACAGCCCCCAGGGCATCCCTCAGAGGTCAAACAGTGGTCTTAACCACTTTCATAGCAGTTTTGTAAGGTCAAGGAGCAATTTGGCACACTTGGGCACTTTGCCCAGTATTCGTCTCACCCAGGGACGAATTCAAAATAGAATCCGTCCCACCCCAGGACGAATTCTGAATCCGTCCCTAGGTGGGATGAATTCTAAGCTTAAAGCTTAGAATTCGTCCCACCCAGGGACGGATTCAGAATTCATCCTGGGGTGGGACGGATTCTATTTTGAATTTGTCTCTGGGTGAGACGAATACTGGGCAAAGTGCCCAAGTGTGCCAAATTGCTCCTTGACCTTAAAAACTGCTATGAAAGTGGTTAAGACCATTGTTTGACCTCTCGAGGGCTGCCCCGGGGGCTATGTTTGTCAAAGCGATCGTTGTTTGCGATCACATAATCGGATTGGTGCTGTTTTGGTGTCTACAGATGCCCCTTTTTGGGAAGCACTACGGGTGACGCAGTGTTGAGCAAAAATAGATAACCAAAGCACTAATGATTAGGGTTTCTTGGTAACCTAACCAACTTTTGATTCCCCAAGTATGGAAAGGGCATGCATTCTTGAATCCTTGCTTCGACGAGCTAAGGAATTTGATTTCAAGTATTAACTTTGTTTTGGTGAGGTGTGACTTGAACCTCGGACATTGATCGATCATGAACAAGTGAAGGGCATTTTTATCCTCAGGGGGAACCTTGTGTTAATGATTCACGAAATGCCAAGTGTTTGATTGATTTGATTGTTGCTTGTTTACTGCCCCAAGCAGGAGCGTGATTGTCTTTGTCAATGATTCTTTGAATGCATGTCATTTTCCTTAATTGGGTGTGTGATTGTTGATTGGTGACTAAGTGTGACTAAGCACGAGATTCCGGTCAAAAGAAACACCAAGTGCAATTGCATTCAAAATTAATCACGCTTAAGTCCTAGGAATGTACATTGCATGAAACGAAAAGAGACATGTTGTAAGAGACGCAATCAGATAAAGAAAAATAGCTCTTTCATTAATTTCTTTCGATCTCTGTTACAATAATGCCTCCTCCATTTTCAGGGGCTAGGAGCGCAAATAAGGTTTGATTACAATCATTGAATGGTTCCTCCTTCCGCGTGCCCACGATTGCACTGGGCGGGCTAAGATGATGTCGCCACTGATGTTGATGGGTTCTTCGCCTCTGCTGCTTCTCCTGCAAACAAAGAAATGATCAAGACTTTAGTAGCACCTGTTGCAAATGAAAATCATTCTCTCTCTAAAACTAACAAAATATGCATACGAATATTTGCTTGAAACCATGAAAACAAGTGAATCCAAATTGCTTCAAAATCTGACGGAAGGTAAGAACAGTCACCAGAAGGCCACTGCCACTGAGGCAGCTGGCCAATTCACCTTAAACTGGAATTCATCCCTGGGCAGGACGAATTCTGACTGTAATTCGTCCCTGGGTGGGACGAATTCTTCTGAATAGGAGAAATCGACCTGCTGCTGCTCCAATGTCAGATCTCGGGACCTGCAAAACTCCTAAAAATAGGGGGGTTAGGTAATTGGGGCCATTTTGGGATGACCCAGATGGTCGGATTTTCCCAATTTGACCTCCTCCCTCGGGAATTTAACCTTGACACCTGCAAGTTAGCGAAACGATAAAGCAATACAAAACACCCTAAACTCTGACCAAAAGCTACAAAATTGCAATTATAGACTAATCAGACCTAGTAACACAGAATGCAATCTAAAAATTAATCTAAAGTGCTCAAAAACTAAAATTAGAATTTGGGGGTGCGGGGGTGCCCAAGTGGGCCTCCCACCGTTGGCCCTCGATTTTGGAGCCAATCCACCAAGGATGGGCCCAAAACCTTTTAGGATTGGGGGGTCGGCAAATTGGTAGGTTCAGATGTCCATGCGTCGGATTTGAGTAAGGTTCGAGCTTCCAAAGGCCACCCAACAACCTCCCTTGCAAAAGAGATTGATGGATGTAGGAAGGTGAACAAAGGGGGATGCAAATGAGTCTTCGATTCGGTAGCACTTCGTTGCTTGAACACTCCTTCCACTTGTATATTTTGGGTGAGAAAATTCCCACCTTTTATAGACCCAAGGGGTCTCTTTTGGGAGGGAAGCACAAAAGCCAAGTGTTGACCATGGGTGCCATGTGGCGGTCTTGTCTTCCCATGAGGGAGGGGAGTCCTTCACTAACTTGAACTTTGATAAATGCTTCTTGTAACAGTCCTCTAACGGCCCCTCTGTCCACTTACACATGCGTGCAATATGCCTCCGCACCTGCTATCTATCAGGAACACTCACTGAGGCCAAAGCCTCGAGGGAATGCTGTTACCCCCAATAGAGGGAGGTCACCTATAGAGATCTTGGATCACTATGACCGAGATAGATATCTAGAAGAGGCATCTAGGCCTTCTAGACATGAAGCAATGAGAGCTACCTTAGATGCTTGTTATGAGTGGTCATCGTGCGATGAAGTTCTAAGTCAACATAGGGTTCGATGGGAGGAACCACATGATTACATTATCCCTCCTTCACCCCCTCTAGTTTCCAGAACTACAAAGACAAATCCAGAGCACAAGGCTCTTTGGGCAGGGCGAGATAGCTCCGTCCATCCCTTTTTCACTTATGAAAGAGAGCATGAGGAAGACCTCTACCTTCCTCGAGAGCAATATATAGTGCGAGAGCAATATGCCTCCGCACCTGCTATCTATCAGGAACACTCACTGAGGCCAAAGCCTCGAGGGAATGCTGTTACCCCCAATAGAGGGAGGTCACCTATAGAGATCTTGGATCACTACGATCGAGATAGATATCTAGAAGAGGCATCTAGGCCTTCTAGACATGAAGCAATGAGAGCTCCCTTAGATGCTTGTTATGAGCGGTCATCGTGCGATGAAGTGCTAAGTCAACATAGGGTTCGATGGGAGGAACCACATGATTACATTATCCCTCCTTCACCCCCTCTAGTTTCCAGAACTACAAAGACAAATCCAGAGCACAAGGCTCTTTGGGCAGGGTGAGATAGCTCCATCCATCCCTTTTTCACTTATGAAAGAGAGCATGAGGAAGACCTCTACCTTCCTCGAGAGCAATATATAGTGCGAGAGCAATATGCCTCCACACCTGCTATCTATCAGGAACACTCACTGAGGCCAAAGCCTCGAGGGAATGCTATTACCCCCAATAGAGGGAGGTCACCTATAGAGATCTTGGATCACTACGATCGAGATAGATATCTAGAAGAGGCATCTAGGCCTTCTAGACATGAAGCAATGAGAGCTCCCTTAGATGCTCGCTATGAGTAGTCATCGCGCGATGAAGTGCTAAGTCAACATAGGGTTCGATGGGAGGAACCACATGATTACATTACCCCTCCACCCCCACTAGTTGTTAGGACTACAAAGACAAATCCAGAGCACAAGGCTCTTCGAGCAGGGTGAGATAGCTCCATCCACCCCTTTTTCACTTATGAAAGAGAGCACGAGGAAGACATCTACCTTCATCGAGAGCAATATACCATGCGGGAGCAATACACCTTCGCACCTGCTATCTATCAGGACCACTCACTAAGGCCAAAGCCCCAAGAGAATGCTGCTACCCCTAACAGAGGGATGTGTCCTATAGAGATCTTGGATCACTACGACCAAGATTTTTATCTAATAGAGGCGTCTAGGCCTTCTAGACATGAGGCGGTGGGACTAACTATCGTAGAATCTATCGAATATATCACACATCTCAAGAAACTCATGCAACTTGAGCTCGAACGACTACCATTAGAGGAACTGTACCATATTAATGAAGAGCACCTTCAGTGCCAAAAGGATGAGTTGTTCCAACACACTATACAAGAGAAGACTCCAACCCCTCACATGCATAAGACAAAGTATTTTGAGTGGCACAACCCATGGGGGGAAGATAGGTCATCGCGACCTCATCAAAAGCTACCCCAAACATCTCCTAGATAGGAGCAGGAAGCTACTCTCTCGATTCCTGAAGCACCACCCTCGATGCCTCCTAGACATGAATGGGAGGCCACTCCTATTACCAATGACGGGTGCCTTCCTCAGACATCCACCCAGGCTTATGAGCCACCCTTAGAAATTCATCAAGAAGCCTCTAAGGAATCAGAGCGCGAAGAAGAGTGGGATGAACTGCCCTACCAAGGCATGGGGGGTGCCATTTGGCCACCCCTCCATAAGCCCCAAGTTCCTCAACAAGAACCAACCAAAGAGGAGGAGTTAAAATCTCCCAATACATGCAAAGCACTAGAGCACTTAGAGTTGGTAGAGGCCAAGATTTTGGAGCTCCCAAGGCCCAACTTACATGAAGCTCCTTTCAAAGAGGATCAACCTTTAACCATAGGGCTACCTGATGATGCAGTCCTCCATGTCTCAGAATCTCCAGATTCTGATGAGCTGTACTCACTAGTTGAAAGTGAAGATGAAACGAGAGATAGCCCACAAGCAATCACATGCGACAACATCGGCATCCCATAAAATTTTAAGAAGCATGTCAACAGATAAACATAATACTAGGGCATGAGTGGCGTGTTAACCCACCGCAGTGGGACCAAGCATTACATCCACAACTTTGGGAACACAAAGAGCAACTTCCACCAAGAGACATCATCTCCGTGCAATGGGCCGATCCATTCATGCCCATACCTCTAGATCCAGATCCGAAGTGCAAAGACCATCAAGCTGGGGGTACCTCTATCCCCTGAAGAACCATAATCCAAACCAAAAAGCTCCAAGGATTATCGCAATCTCTTGGTCACCTAAAAAGCTCCAAGGATGATCGTAATCTCTTGGTCAATCCAAAAAGCTCCAAGGATGATCGCAATCTCTTGGTCAATCCAAAAAGCTCCAAGGATGATCGCAATCTCTTGGTCAATCCAAAAAGCTCCAAGGATGATCATAATCTCTTGGTCACCCAAAAAGCTCCAAGGATTATCGCAATTTCTTGGTCAACCCAAAAAGCTCCAAGGATTATCACAAATTCTTGGTCAACCCAAAAAGCTCCAAGGATTATCGCAATCTCTTGGTCAAACCAAAAATCTCCAAGGATTATCGCAATCTCTTGGTCAACCCAAAAAGCTCCAAGGATTAACACAATCTCTTGGTCAATCCAAAAAGCTCCAAGGATTATCGTAATCTCTTGGTCAACCTAAAAGCTCCAAGGATTATAGCAATCTCTTGGTCAATACAAAAAGCTCCAAGAATTATCATAATCTCTTGGTCACCAAAAAGCTCCAAGGATTATCGCAATCTCTTGGTCAACACAAAAAGCTCCAAGGATTATCACAATCTCTTGGTCAACCCAAAAAGCTCCAAGGATTATCGCAATCTCTTGGTCAATACAAAAATCTCCAAGGATTATCGCAATCTCTTGGTCAATACAAAAATCTCCAAGGATTATCGCAATCTCTTGGTCAACCCAAAAAGCTCCAAGGATTATCGCAATCGTTAGGTCAAAAAAAAAAAAAAAAAGAATCAAGAAATTCAAAAAAAAAAAACAAAACAACAAAAATCATCAAAAACAACAAAGATTAGCATCTCAATTCTAGGAATACTCAAATTCATCAAAAAAAAAAAAAATTTCAAATTCTCGCACCTCATCTTCACCTTCACCGAAACAATCCATCAAAATTACAAAAATACATAGCTGCATTAAGCATTGCATCCATACATTGCATATTTGTAGTCATACGAGTCAAATACCATAGGATGCAATAGCTCTGATAGTCCATCTTGTTTCGCATTGTCTCATGTTACAAAAACAACAAAAACACCATGCATAACTTTTACCACACTACGATCGAGTGGTCTAGGAATGTACCAAGAGTTTCAGTGATTCAGTCATCATTTTCCTCTTTATCCATGTAGTGTACCAATTCTAACAGATTTTATAAAGGTAGAGTCATACTTGAAATACACCTTGTTACGTAACATCCCAACACAAATAAAAGTACTAAAATTCCCAAAATTGTGTGAACGAAAGACGAAATCTGCAAAATAACTAGGTCACCACAAGCGAAACGGTTATCTTGCTCATCCCCCTGTGCGAATGACCCCTAGAATGCTGAGAGTTGGCAAAAGGACAAGCTTCCTCCCTACCCAATTCCCTAAGAATCCCAAAAGTTCTCAATAGCTGCAAAACACAAAAATTTGCAAAATGTCAAAACTCAAAAATTTGACAAAATATAGTGCACACATCAAAAGGCACAAACAACAGTGATTTTCGTCACTCCATATCCCCAATCCCTTGCTCAAAAGAAAAATCAATCAAAATAAACAATGATCTTATCACTACAAAAGAGCAAGTATCCCAATACAATTGAAAAAAAAAAGAAGGGAGTTGACCTTGAATCCCTGGAACTCTCAAAGATTCCGTAGGTCATAAGGCAAGCTTTTGTACCAATTTGTTTGATAGCCTATTGGTAACAGAAGTAAACCTCCCGCATGACGATATATCTGTCACATTAACTTGCGTACAGATCAATGTTTGCATGTGGATGAGCTAGCTTATGGAAACCCGGATTACAATGCAGATTAATCTTAGTACATACAACAAAGGAATTTGTGGAGCTAATTAGGTGATCCTCGCATGAGGTTCGGTTGAAAGCCCACTGCACTCGGCGGTATCCTAACAAATACCACTAAATGAACTCAATTGCACACACAGGGATGTGAAATAGCTTGGTCAAAAATAGGTCTGATTCATACCTTGTTTAAAAGTCTTGTAAGATAAAGTACAATATTGGCTAGTGAGTTAAAACCGCCTTGAGTCTCAGAAAACCTTAGCTACATTTCTAAACCAACTGCGCTACTTTTCATCTTTGCAAATACCATCAGAAAATACAAAAATAGAAAAACCATGTATACATACAAAGTCATGCATCGCAACAATCGCCTAAAAACAAAATAACAGAGTTCTAAACAGTCCTTGGTTCCATAGCCAAAAATCACAAACCCCATTCATCCATTTCATATCTGCATATCAAATATAAATCAAAACCATTTGCATTCATCATAGCATATGCATCCATCAAAATAAATCAACATGCAACATCCATATTCATCAACCATCATGCACAAGATCAAAGAAAATAAAAACAACAAAAACAACAAATAAATGTAACACAAAAGCACAACAATAAACATTGCCAGACACAAGTGCTCTTGCACTTAACCTCTTGGCATAGAAAATTGATGTCGGGGCTTGCATTGTCACTATCCTACTCCCGAAGAAGGCTACCATAGCCGGACCGCTCCACGAGAGGACGGATTTCCGACAATTCAATCACCAAATGGTGTCACAAAAAATAACAAAAACAGTACAAAATTCAACAAAAACACAACATAAATATTTCCAGACACAAGTGCTCTTGCACTTAACCTCTTGGCATAACAAAATTGATGTCGAAGTTTGCATTGTCACTATCCTACTCCCGAAGAAGGCTACCATAGTCGGACCGCTCCACGGGAGGACGGATTGCCGACAATTCAATCACCAAATGGTGTCACAAAAAACAACAAAAATAGTACAAAATTCAACAAAAACACAACAAAAACATTGCCAGGAATAAGTGCTCATGCACTTAACATCTATGCAAAGAAAATCAATGTCGAGGTCCAAATTATCGCTCTCCTAGTTCCCCAAGAAGGCTATCATAGCCGGACCGCTCCACGGGAAATAGGTTTTCAACGATTTCACCTCATTATGACGTCACCAAAAGGGCTAACACCCACCAAAAATAGGTCCATATGTTGGAAAAATTGCACACGCTTAACGGTAAACCCTCTAAAGGCAAACCTTGCACAAGTCATCTTGGGTCAAGCGACTCGTCGCTTCTCTCACGAAGGTCATTCCCTCATCGATTCGTCGCTTGAGGGGGTAGTCACACTTAGTCACCAATCAACAATCACACACCCAATTAAGGAAAACAACATGCATTCAAAGAATCATTGACAAAGACAATCACGCTCCTACTTGGGGCAGTAAACAAGCAACAATCAAATCAATCAAACACTTGGCATTTCGTGAATCATGAACACAAGGTTCCCCCTGAGGATAAAAATGCCCTTCACTTGTTCATGACTGATCAATTTCCAAGTTCAAGTCACACCTCACCAAAATAGGTTAATACTTGAAATCAAATTCCTTAGCTCGTCGAAGCAAGGATTCAAGAATGCATGCCCTTTCCATACTTGGGGCATCAAAAGTTGGTTAGGTTACCAAGAAACCCTAATCATTAGTGCTTTGGTTATCTATTTTTGCTCAACACTGCGTCACCCATAGCGCTTCCCAAAAAGGGGCATCTGTAGAAACCAAAACAGCACCAATCCGATTATGTGACCGCAAACATCGATTGCTTTGACAAACACAGCCCCGGGGCAGCCCTTAGAGGTCAAACAGTGGTCTTAACCACTTTCATAGCAATTTTGTAAGGTCAAGGAGCAATTTGGCACACTTGGGCACTTTGCCCAGTATTCGTCTCACCCAGGGACGAATTCAAAATAGAATCCATCCCACCCCAGGACGAATTCTGAATCCGTCCCTGGGTGGGACGAATTCTAAGCTTAATGGGCAAAAGGGCAAATGGTGCCAAGTGGCAGCCCAGAACAGTCGGGTTAAGCTTAGAATTCGTCCCACCCAGGGACGGATTCAGAATTCATCCTGGGGTGGGACGGATTCTATTTTGAATTCGTCTCTGGGTGAGACGAATACTGGGCAAAGTGCCCAAGTGTGCCAAATTTCTCCTTGACCTTACAAAACTGCTATGAAAGTGGTTAAGACCACTGTTTGACCTCTGAGGGCTGCCCTGGGGGCTGTGTTTGTCAAAGCGATCAGTGTTTGCAGTCACATAATCGGATTGGTGCTATTTTGGTGTCTACAGTTCATTTCTTTCTCATTCACCTTTTCTTATATTTTTCCATATCCTAACTTTGACCTCTTTTATAAAAGTGAAATCACTAATGTTAAATGTTTCTTATGCTCAAATTACCTATGTAGAAATCAACCTAGGATTCATAAAAGGAATTGTATTATGTTTATAAATTAGACTTCCATATCCATATATTTATGGTAAAAATAGATCATAACGATTTATTTGATAAAGTATTATATTAACAACTAAATACTCAATCATTTGAAGAATTTGAAATAATTCAATAGAATTGGAGGTTGATTTTTATATCCCCCTTAAATTTCAATTTTAAAAAAGTTGATATATTCATAACTCTTAAAGTTAGTTTCACTAACTTTTACTTCCCTTCTACTTTTTTTAATATGAAATATTTCATATACAAAAGTTATAATACTTTGTCATTTTAGAAATAAGTACGCATAGTCTTCTATATCATATGTCCCAAAATTAGGAAGTCCAAAAAAACTATACCTAATATTATACTATTTCTTGTCCTATAGTATCTATATGAAGGAGTGATATCAATGCTATATATAGCATTACAAGTGATTTGATCTAATTCGGAAGAAAGTTTGAAATTTGATAGAAGTTAGCAATTCAATTGATCTAGCAAGCAAATTGCTTGATTTTATTTGCATTTTCATAGGTTGAGTTCAATGCAATTTACATGAATTTTTAGTCCCAAACCCAATTTTTCTTGAAATTCCACCCATTTTTTATTTTTATTCTTAGTATTGTAATTAATTTGTATATAAAAACTTTAACTCAAACATTAAAAACAAAAATTTTCACAAAGAAAACTTCAATACCATTCAAACAATGCAAACAAACTCCAATCTAACCTTGCATAAGCATCTACCATGGAAAAAAACACTTAACATAGATTCTAAGTTAGTTTTGCACAAGTCCAAAACAATATGCAATTCACTTGATAAAGTAATTAATTTGTTGAAAACAAGATAAAATTTGGCTATGTAAAATCTAGCAAGTGATACACTCCAAGCAATTTGCTTGGGTAATTTTCTCTTTCTACAAAGATTTTTTAATTTTAGATGAACAAACAATTTCCTTTTGCTCATTTTTTGGATTGCTCAAATTTTTTACTTTACTATAAAGATACACATAGTAAGTAAATCACCCAAAGTTACGAGCATGTCACTCTAATTTATAAATGAATTTATCAAATTAATAGTTTACTAAAGGGCTACATTCTAGAAGCAAATCACTTGAAGTCATAAGCAAATTAATCTATTTTGTGAGAGGATACCCCTGCCTCCTTGGGTCTTACACGAAAGTGGAATCCCTTTTGGGATGTTTTCGACAAATAAAAATAAAATAAAATCTATTTTGTGAGCAAATTGCTCAAGTAGTAAATTTTTTTAAAATTTGGTATTTTTTTAATATTTAAAGCCCATAATTATGTTTGCATAGATACAATACTATGAATACATGGTCTAAAGTTCAAAACCTAGACAAATATAAACAATAGGTGGGCATAGTTGCATATCAACAAAAGAATGCTAAAGGAAAATGAAAATAGCAAATTGTTGTGTGGGTGAATAAGGAGTATGAATTTGAAGAGATCCTAGTATCCATTCCCATCTTGTCAAAAGGAAAAATGCCCATGATCAATCAAGTTAGATAAGGATTTATTCCACCATAAATAGGTTGCTTAATCCAGTAAATAGGTTATTTAATAGCCTTAATGAACCTTACTTGGTCTATTCAAACCCCTACAATAATCCACATCAATCACTTGTACCAGGTACACTAATATTAACAATGAAAAGAATAAACCTCTCTTCATGCAATAGCTTTATAAATTTCCTACAACATTTTTTATGTAAAATTACCTCCTATAAATACTCTAATATAGAGTCCACTACATGCAATCTCTAAAACTTCCAATGTTCCTCTAGTTTAATCCTTAGTACCAATAGGATCATTAGTCTTAATGTAAACATTTCTTAGAATATGCAAGTGATGGCTACGGAGAAAAAGATCACAATTATATCTCCAAGGACCTTTGAACCTATTGATTTAATCTTATATTCCTATAGCAACTTTAAAATCTTTACCTACCTTTGACATGAACATAAACAAGATGATATTAGATCACCTTAACAAGATATCTACACTCAAGTCAATCCTTTGCATTCAAGAGGAGTACATAATTCTATATTTACTTATATACTCTCTATAATATAAGGTTAATTTATGGTATAGGTGATTACCATACAATTAAATGACTAGTTGGACATCAATAGTAAAACCATTTATGCATAGGCTTTGCAAGCATGGGAAATGGATATTTAATTTGTTTCAATTAAATATGATATAAGGAGTTCTTGAAGAAAAATTCATGATTCTAATACTAGATTATTAGGAAATTTAAATTTAATTTCGTAGAATATTAGGTCAAATAAATAAAAAACCATTACCATATTGCATCAAGGTTTTACAATCTAATTTTGTGCTAATGGTTTGTAATACTAACCATTGTATATTTGTTGCAGCATTTTAAAAAAATAACAATTTGCCATGACATTCTCATCAAATTAGAGAGAATACCTCCTACCCCACCAATGGCTTATGCCACCCAAATTTTCCAAAATACACCAATGCCTAGTACTATGCCCAACTTTTCTTCTATCAGAAACTCTCAACCTAATACTTTTATTCATACTTCCTAGTCACCATACATGATTATCGATCTAGGCCAAAATGCATCATCCATATTAGCACTGCAACCACTACTTATAACCCCTCCCACTCCATCCAACCCTAGTAATGAATCCAATAGCAATTTTGTAATGAATGAGATGCTGGAATTAATCTAAAGATTGATAAAGTAGAATAATGCTATAAAATAGTAATAGTAGTAGACATGGAATTGGTAGCTATGAAAGAATACATAATAACAAAATATTAGGTTACTCGATAGGGTGTTAGGCAAGAAACACACAAGATCCATAATATTATGGTTAATATTAAAATAAAAGAAGAATTAGTATGATGTCTCCCTTGCAATGATAGGTACAACCCTGATGAATGCATGAGTGCCATTAAGTATTCTCAAATTGTGTGGTGAACTTAACAATGCCATGTTTAACATGCAATTAAAACTAGCCAAGTATCCTCCTCAATGAACTTTGTCATGTACTTGTAATACCAACTAATTTTAATGCTATGGAAACAGATAAAAAGTCATATTTTAAAGATGATGCTATATTTTCCAACCAATAGTATGTAAAAATTAGAGAAAAAGGAAAATGAGTGTAAAGTATTCAATTGATAAGCAAGCCAACACATGGATAGCTATGACAATCCTCAAAAGGGAAAGACCAGCTCTACATTTAAAATATGAAGGGCCTATTATAGCAAAGAAAGAAAAGCAAAACAAGAAAGATATCACCAAAGGGGAAGCTACAAAAAAACTTTAGAAAGATGTCAAAGAGACACCAAATAATAAAGACCAATGAGTTGACAAAGGAAAATAACTAGTAGCAAAAAATGGAGGGAGAAAAAACATTAGCACGCTGACTAAAAGAGAAAGTGATAAGGAAAGACATCCAATACAAAGCGAGGCTAAAAGAAAACTAAAATACCCCTGTCGTACATAAAATCCTAGGCAGCTCACAAATTTTACCACAAAGAGAGAAACCCTTTGTCATGTTTAATATTATAAAAGAAATGAAGAAAACACCAACTAAAGTTCACATGCTAGAAGCTTCTGGTGTACTTGGGTAACAAGACCTAGTCTTTGAATCACTAAAAGAGTAAAAGTAAATTTACACTTAAGGTAAATAACTAGATTCCTCCTCAACCTATGTATCTAAGCAACAAAATTTTATTGTGAAACAATCATCACATAACCAACTATGCATGTATTAAGTGTAAATTGCTCCAATATTGACTATTTTGAAGTTGCCTCCATTCTATGTGATGCTCAAGATAAAAAAGTTACATCCTTAAAAATTGTATAAAATATTTAGAGATAGCCGTCATAGTTATACCCGAGGCTATTTATGACGAAATAGGTTTTTGTTATACTCAAACAACTAAATATACAATATAGATAGATGGAACTCCAATGCAATAGGTAATTTTAAGAATTTGGTCATGATCCTAGCCTACTACCTAGAGTTTGTGGTAGTACACCATCATACTTTAAAACTCTACTATCCAAAGGAAAGAATTTGGTCATGATCCTTGCCCAACACTCAAATTTTGTGGCAGAACAAGAACTAATAATCGTAGACCTACCATCATACTTTAAAATTCTCCTATCCAAAGAATGAACACAAAAATTATGAGGAGATTGCTATATAATAATGAATTACATGCACATGAAGGTGCCTAGGGATAGAAAGATAATGAAAATAGAGAACTCGCACGTGGAAAACTAAAATGAAAAAAATAGAGTGCGCGCATGTGGAAAACTAAAATGAACTTCGAGAATATATTGATGATGATGAGGGAAGGGGACCAAGATTCATTTAGCGATAGCAATGATTATGAGTGTGCTAGAAGATGATGGGGATCCGGATGTAGAATACAAAGATACAAAGCTAGGAAACCACCTAATAATAGAGAGAAGACTTATTAGAGAGGGTTACTCGCACCAAAGGCAAAGTTGCCTACGATGTTCTCGCGAGTCATCCCGTTAAAGACAACAATTTCATAGTGCCCAACACATGAACAAAACATAAATACAACGTAGAAGAATGTCACCATAACCACACACTCGATATATTTGTCTCTTTAGTAAATTCTCCTCGACGTTTAAAGCGGGTAAGACGTCGACGACTGTTGCTCTAGGCTTTGAGGGAATTGATATGCCGATATATGGCTTTACTAATGTTACGTCAAAATTATGATATGAACATATCAGACATATTTTATTCGACCAATCGCATCCAATTTGTGATGCATGACATTTATGACGTGTTTTATGGATGGCTTCGAGAAGAAGTTTATCTGGTCTATTCAAAATATATGCGTCGATTCGAGCTTTCGGGTAAAGGAACTACATGGGACAAGCAAATGGATCTAGCCTTCCTCTAGATCTTTGTTTGCTTCCAATTCTTCATATGCAATGTTGTGAATAAATAGGATAAGAAGAACCGAGCTTTCAAAATAATGAACTATATGATTATGTTGCAGATGGAAATTGGTGAAAAGAAAATGACCACCAATGGTCTGAGAGTGTAGGGTCATGAGAGAAGCATTTTCTCCTTGTGTTTAATATTATAATATTTGTTATGACCTCCTACATTCCACAACTGGTTTTTACACGCAAACAAAAAATGATAGAACGTCATCTTCTTGCTTCATGGACAAGTGATATACATAATCACACACAGATGTAGTACCCTATAGAAGGCGGTCATCTTATGAATAAGTATCGATCTTGATTGAACACTACCTGCTAGAGCTACGGAGAGGTGATGGATATGGAGACGTACAAACTCTCAACCCTCTTCTTTTTCCTCCTGTTGGCTTTTATGCCTAATCAATCTCTGGGTGAGCTTGAGCTTAACTTGTTTACAAAAACTATTTGTAATTACATAGTGCTTCAAAATGGGACCTTATTGAATGATTGTGTTCTATTTTGGTAAAAATGACGTACGACTATAATGTTTTATGTATCGGTTGTGTTAAATGACATTACAGGTGGCAAACCGGATGTCTTCAGGGAGTACATAGGCACAAAATTCATTGGCGTGAAGTTCTCAGACGTGCTTATCAACCCGAACGTGGAGATGCACTTTATTCTTGCCTTCACTATCGACTACACTATGTCAGGCTCTCCATCACCGACAAATGGGGAATTCAACATCTTCTAGGACAACGACAATCTAAGCCCAAGTGCCGTGCAGGCCATCAAATCTCAACATAACAACGTGAAGGTCGCTCTCACCTTGGGCGGCGATAGCATGGGTGAAAAACATGGTGTCGTCTCTCACAAACATAATTTACGAATACCACCTGGATGGCATTGACATTGACTATGAACATTTTGAGGTTGATCTCGACACCTTCGTAGAGTGCATCGGGCAGCTGATCATGACGCTTAAGAAGAAGAATGTTATCTCATTCGCATCCATTGCTCCCTTCAATGACGATGACATACAGTCGCATTACACTACGTTGTGGAGCAAGTACAAGAATGCCATCGACTATGTGAATTTCCAATTCTATGCTTACGATTCGAGCACCACCGTGTCGCAGTTCATCGAATACTACAATGATCAGTCATCTTGCTACAGCGAAGGGAAAGTGCTGGCGAGTTTCATAACGGATGGCAACGGAGGGTTGTCACCTGCACATGGCTTCTTTGACTCCTGCACGATGCTCAAAAATAGCGGGAAGCTCAACGGTATCTTTGTGTGGTGCGCCAACACTTCCATGTCAAATGGTTTACAGTATGAAAAGTAGTCCCAATCTCTCCTCCAGGGATCCTCTTGATTTCCCATTCCTCCTTCGCTTTATTGTTATTCTTCTTTCGTAGCTAGAATTTGTTAATGTTTGTACTCACCAATATGATATTATATCCATTGTATGACATGCAACAAAGAAGAGACAATTAAGCATTTTTTTTGGGACTGTCCACTTGCAAAAGTAGTATGGAATAATTTTGATCAAACTATTGCTCTTTTTGTTGGAAATCACATATGGTGGAATGTAGCTCTCCTGGGTGACTCTTATCATTACCCCTCTCATCTAGTTGGAATATGGCATGCTGTTAGAGTTTCAATCATATTTGGACTTTGGAAGGACATGTGTTTATCGATTTTAAGTGCAACATCAACTACAGTTCTTGAGGCTACTTATAAAATTTTGAAATGTATCTCAGAGAAATTACAAGTCTTCAGTCAAGTTATCATGAGTGAGTTGAGAAAGACATCTGACATTAAAAAGTCAAAATATCTCCAATTGATTCATAGACTCTCTTGATTGTTGTATTAATTTTATTTTAATGAAATTGTAAGCAGTATTTCTACAAAAAAAAAACCATGTGGTTGTTGAAAGGGTCCTTGTATACTAAAATTTCATCCATCCATGCACAAGATTGTTGATATATGATATAGAGATTCATGTTTTTGATATTTTATAAATACACAAGTAGTTCTACGAAGTTGTTCCTTATCTTGATATAATTTTTTTAGAAGTTGTTCCCTATCTTGATATTTTATATACAAACAAATATTGGATTAGGTCCCATAAGATCAAATTTCTAATCGCATTTAATAACACTATGATGTTTACCTTCATTATTATAAATAATTTATGATCTAGGAACACATGCATTATGCCATGAGTGTTGACCTAAAGGAACAAATCTTAAGAAAATAATTTTACAAAAATGATCCTTGATTGAGAAGAAATGGACATACAACCTTTCACCTTTTGGACCAATATTAATTCTATAATATGGTGAATCAATCCTTATTAATAAGTGTGATATGGAAAATGTAGGTGCTTTTTGAATATTTTCCTTCATGGTTGGACCTTATATAAGTATATATAACAATGCCCATTCATGGGTTTTAATAAATTTTAATTAGTATCTATAGGAAAACTCTTTTCTGGTTGGTGAATTTATAATTTATTATAAATAAAGACTTGTAATAAGATAAAAACATAAAATGATAAGGATTTAAACACTCAATAAATAAAACTTGTCATGCTTCTAACTCTATACCTTAAACCACTCCATCATCTTTCCTATGAGACCTCATGAGTTTAATATTAAATTAAAATTAGATTAGTGAATATTAGTTGTTTTTAAAAATAAAAATTTATTCGGATATGTTTTTGTGGAAGTAAAATACTTATTCAATTCTCATAATCATAAAAAAACATTTTATAACACATCCGAAATCTAAATATTTCTCAATCTACCAATCAAATATTATTTAGATCAACATTTTTAGTCCAACTAACATAAATTCACTAAGGAGCATTAAAATATAACATATTGATATTAGATGAAGACAATAAATTCAATAATATGAAAATGATCTGCAGTTATAAATTTATCATTTTATATAATACATATCTTTAATCAAATTTATTTAAAGATTGAATAATAAAATTTGAAATTATAATCATCCCCATGCTCAAACGGTCCAATTTAATTTAATTTTTTATGTTATTTATTTTATTTCAATTGAAAAGAAACACTTTAAATGTTGTCTTGAACTAGTCTTTTACAAAGCTATTAATTATTTATGGACTGGTTAAATGCTTGGTTTATTGAGATTATTTTAAGTCTTGACACGTTTAACTAATTCAAAGGACATATAATACTTGAGTGAATCTTTACATGAGTTTACAACAAATTTAACATGATGGATGTATTATAATATAAACAAATACTTATTAATATTATTTAGTAATAAAAAAGTTGACTTAAATTTTAATACATTACTTATTTTACCAAATATAAATTTTTAAAAAGTAAGTTATGATTATATTTATAGGTAAAATTTACAATTTTATATAATATTATACAAATTTCAAAATATACATATTCACATATGCGAGTTTTAAAAATAGTTTTTTAATAATATAAAAAAATAATAATAATAATTACGTTTAAAATTTTAGGACAATACGTTAAGGCTTTAAGTTCTCATGCAAAAATTATACTTGCCCAACTTGTGACCATGTTTCCATATTAATATTTTTTGAAAAGAAATAATTTCATATCCTTCAAGAATAAAAAAACTTTAAAAAATAAAATTTAAAATATTAAAACAAATAATATTTAAGATCACATGACAGGAAAATTCGGAAGTGATCATAAGTGGATTTTAAAAGAAATATGTTATTATGTAAAGCATATGAGCTTTGAATTTTTTTTTAGTTTAAAGTGTGTTTAAATACCTTGTTAATGAGTATTTGGTACAAGATATTTCAGATGGAGTAGCTTGCTTGAAGATGGATAAAAAAAACAAAAATTAAACTAGAGCGGCAGAGTTTTTAGGTTTTTTTGGGAAGACCTAAATTTAAAACACTCAGAAGTGATGTGTATAAATGTTTTCTTAAAAAAGCAAAAAAAAGCACTAATAAAACTTAAATTTAAAGCACTCAGGAGGGTTACTTGCACCAAAGGCAAAGTTGCGAGGGTTACTTGCACCAAAGGCAAAGTTGCCTACGCTGTTCTCCCGGGTCGTCCCGTTGAATACAACAATTGCGTAATGCGCAACACATGGACGACACAGATATACAACGTACAACAATGCCACTATAACCACACGCTCAATACATTTCTCTCTCGAGTAAATTCTTCTCAACACTTAAACCGGTAAGACGTGGACCATGGGGGTTTGAGGAAATTGATATTCCGATCTATGGCTTTACTTATGTTTCGTTGAAATTACGATATATGAGACTTTTTTTTTCGACCAATCGCATATGATTTCTGACGCATGAGATTTATGACGTGTTTCATGAATGGCTTCTCTAGTCAATTCACGATATCTGCGTCGATTGGAACTTTAGGGAAACGGAACGACATGCGACAAGAAAATGGATCTAGCCCTCCTCTACATCTCTAGATGCTTCCAATTTTCCATTTGCAATGTTGTGAGTAAGTAGTATAAGAACTGAGCTCTCGAAATAATGAACTATATGATTATGATGCAGATGGAAATTGGTGAAAAGAAAATGACCACCAATGGTCTGAGAGTGTACGGTCATGAGAGAAGCATTTTCTCCTTGTGTTTAATATTATCATATTTGTTATGACCTCCTACATTCCACAGCCGGTTTTTACACGCAAACAGAAAATGATAGAACGTCGTCTTCCTGCTTCGTGGACAAGCGATATACATAATCGCACACTGATGTAGTACCCCATATAAGGCGGTCATCTTCTGAATAAGTATCGATCTCGATTGAACACTACCTGCTAGAGCTACGGAGAGGTGATGAATATGGAGACGTACAAGCTCTCAGCCCTCTTCTTTTTCCTCCTGCTGGCTTTTATGCCTAATCAATCTCTGGGTGAGCTTGAGATTAACTTGTTTACGAAAACTGTTTGTAATTACATAGTGCTTCAGAATGGGACCTTATTGAATGATTGCGTTCTGTTGTGGTAAAAATGACGTACGGCTATAATGTTTTATGTATCGGTTGTGTTAAATGACATTGCAGGTGGCAAGCCGGACGTCTTCAGGGAGTACATAGGCGCAGAATTCACGGGCGTGAAGTTCTCAGACGTTCCTATCAACCCGAACGTGGAGATGCACTTTATTCTTGCCTTCGCTATCGACTACACTACGTCAGGCTCTCCGTCGCCGACAAACGGGGAATTCAACATCTTCTGGGACAACGACAATCTAAGCCCAAGTGCCGTGCAGGCCATCAAATCTCAACATAACAACGTGAAGGTCGCTCTCACCTTGGGCGGCGACAGCGTGGGTAACGGCTACGCGCAGTTCAAACCGTCATCGGTGTCATCGTGGGTGAAAAACGCGGTGTCGTCTCTCACAAACATAATTCAGGAATACCACCTGGATGGCATTGACATTGACTACGAACATTTGGCGGTGCTGGGCGCTGATCACGCCGCCAAGCAGAAGATGAATTTTCCATTCCGTCGCGATTCGAGCCGCCCACCTTCGTCGCAGTTCATCTGCTACTGTCCGCCGTCTCTCCCGCAGCGGAGGAGGGCTGCTGGGGGCGTTTCTAACGAGATGAGCAGCGGAGGGTTGTCGCCTGCACATGGCTTCTTCGACGCCTGCACGACGCTCAAAAACAGCGGGAAGCTCAACGGTATCTTTGTGTGGTGCGCCGACACTTCCATGTCAAATGGTTTCCAATATGAAAAGCAGTCCCAATCTCTCCTCCAGGGATCCTCTTGATTTCCCATTCCTCCTCCGCTTTACTGTTATTCTTCTTCCGCAGCTAGAAGTTGTTAATGTTTGTACTCACCAATACGATATTATATCCATTGTATTACAACTGCAGAGTTCTCTTTGGATTATTGGAATGCGCTTATTAATTTATGCACACGGGTCCACCCGCTACAGCTGGGGGTTCGGGTGTGCGGCCGCGGTGGATCAAACTAGAACCAATCGATAGATAATGTCGTTGTCATCTTCTTACCTTTTTTAAATTCTGACGCTCTAAACAATTGCCATGCCCCTTGACAATATAAACGAGTAAGCAAACGGCAACTCTCAGACACGTATTAAATACAATGAATTCTTTTCTTTATACAGATTACTTTTATTAATATAGTTAAATGACAATGTTTATTGTGTTCTTGCGAATTTAATGAAGTGGAAATGGTAATCACGGTGTGAACAGGACCATGCTTTTTTATGAACAAAATTCAGTTTTAGCCGTTAAAAACATATTAATTAAAATTTAGCTTTCATCTAATTAGTCCAACAGTGGAGATTTTGGAACACTAAATAGTTCCAATCTTATAAAGTAGATGAAAGTATAATTGAGAATAACCAAAGTTAGACCCATTACCAAGCTGCTAGAGAAAGATGGTTCCCTCAATTAGACCAAAGACGAGAAGAAGGCCTTATAATATGTATGTAATGTGTTGATATACTAAGGGAGACACATAACGTATTCAATAAAAATACATGAAAATTCATGTTATTAATTTTTTAATTATAGTTTTGAAAATGACTTTTTATTTTAATATTGATTGGGAAAAAAGTATATATTTGAAATGGGGCTAAGCTAAGGAGTAAATATGGATATAGTAACTTGTTATGGTAGCATATTATAATCATCTTCCTCTTCATATTTTATAAATATTAGTTTGGGTTCTCTTTTATGATTTGAAAGAGAGTTTTGTTTTTAATTGACCATATTCTTTTTAATGATGACATATGTAAGATAGTGAGAACTACTTAGTAGATAAATAAGAATGGTAATTATTTGTTATTAAAATAGTAAAATTATAAAAAAAATTATGCAATAGAATTTACACATGAAGATGGTTATAAGCAAGGTAGTTTCCACCTGTTTGTAACTACCACCCATGTATATAAGAAATATGAAGAGGAGAAATCCACAAATAAAAGAAGAATATGAATTGATAGGAGGCCAAGGAAAAAGAATTAGTAGAGAGGATACAAACATAGAGGAGAAACAAGGAGAGAAGAGGGAGGATAAGATGCACAAAGAGAGAGATGCACTAGAGTCCCATGTAAGGGAGAGAGGCCTACGTAATAATGTATAGTAGAAAATATTATAATGTATAGCCAATAAGCATATATACAATAACATTAACATTTCATCTCAAATATGTTTGGGTATGTGTTTGAATAGTAAATATATTCTATGTTATAGATCACATAGGCTTCATTTTGTGCAAGAGTGGATGTTTTTAAGTGAACATGGAATTATAGGTTGGTATTTGTGCAATAGTATAGGTTTGTAGGTGAAGACTAAAGAAAGAGTATAGTCAAAGTAATTTTAACTAGATCATCAGAGAAAGCAAACATTTCTCAATAGGAAGAGGTGGTTATGGCAGAGAAAGGGGCATAGGATTCCCTAAAAATTACTTTTGATGTCAAGAAACTAGTCATCTAGTATTTGAATGTCCAATACTAAAAGTTAGTGGTAAAGTTTTGACCTATTTGTAGCCTCCTCCTATGTTTATAAGAATGAGAAAGTGGATAAATTGACAGGTAAAGGAAGAAGAAAAATCGGCAAGAGGGCAAAGAAAAGGAATTAGTAGAGAGGTTGGAAAATATAGAGGAGAAAAGGGAAGGGAAGAGGGATGATAACACACATATAGAGGGGTCTAAAATCCCCGTGTAAGAGAGAGGATTGCATAGATATGTATAGTGGTAAAACATTATGATGTATAATTAACAAGTGTATTGACAATAACATTAACATTTTACCTTGCATTTTTATAGGTATATGTTTGAATGGTAATTGCCTTGTATGTTGTAGATTTCATAGGTTGGTATTTATGCAAGAGTATAGGTTTATAGCTAAATATGGAAGAATGATTGTAGTCTAGAAAGTTATGTTGATCCAGTGTATAACATGACATTCAAGTATTTGTCATTCCAATAGTCATTGTTCAAGTGATGAATTGAGAATCGAAGTGTTAGTGGTTAGTATTTATTCAAGTATCCTACATTGATGTTAAAATTAAACCAATAATTTGAGTCAATTGTCTATTTAGCAACTAACTAATTCAAATGGTAACTATAGTTTGAGGGAATAGTAAGGTGTTATTCAAGGGAAGAGAGAGGTACCAATTGAGTAGAGAACTATTCAAGTGGAAGTTTTATTTGCATTAAAGCAAGGCACAATTCATGTGGAAATATTATTGGATTAGAGGTATGATATCATTCAATTTGAAGAAAATTTGCTATTCTAAAAATAATATAAGTGTTATTGAAGAATCATTATCACTTGAGAGAGCATTTTTTGGGTGGTGATTAAAGTGTCATTCGAGTAAACAATGTTTAAATGGAGGATAAGGTATTTTTTAGGTGAATAATATTTGTTCAAGTGAAGAAAGAAGTGTCATTCAAGTTTGAAAGAAAATAGTCATTCAAGAAAAAGACCTTATTATCATTCAAGTAGGACCAATTGTCACTCAAGTGAGAACTAAAGTGTCATTCCCATGAAGAATACAATGTCATGAAAGTAGAGTTTCAAGTCCTAATGATGGCTATTGATACATTAAGGCCTATTTATCAAAGTGATTGTGTACGGAGATAATTTTTAATTGAAACCCCTCCTTGCAATTGCATCAAATGATTATATTCATTTATAACAATGGCATGGTAGGTTACAACATAGTAATGTAAGAAGAAAAATATTGAAATAAAACTTTATAAAATAGTAAATTTTAGTTTGTTGTTGATCTATATGTATATTATAAATATATAATTAATTAATAAAAGAAAAAATAAGAAATAATAATTGATAAAAATATAAGAAAATAATGTAAAATGATAATATTAAAATAAGGGTAATATAAAGTGATCAAGAAAACAATGAAAGAATAAAATTTGATGTAATGATAGTAGATTGCAACCATAGTAGGGAAACACACACAAAAAAAAGCAATAGAGTAGACCAACCCTTAAAAATAAAATGGTCTATGCATAACTAGTCATCCATAGTATCAAATAATATTTGTTCTTATTTGGAATAATTTATAAGGGATATAGTCATAGTAATCCTCTTATTTAACTATTTCAACCATTCTGAGTTCCCTATATAATAGAATCAAAAGGTATATGATGAATTTTCTATATATGGATAATTTTTTTATCCTTCATCCTTTGAACTAACTACATAATATGTTCTATTAGTACATATTATTTTGGGGAACCAACCAATCCAATATAGGTATGCATGTGAACTTGAAGTTTTTATATTTATATTCTCTATGATCCTTAAATCACTTTTTAATATAACATCATTAATGGATAAAGTTCCAAGGTAGGTTAGATTTCTTCTTCATCCTACTTCTGGAGACTTTTATTCATAATATTTGTTCCACTCAATATTTTTAATACAACCTTGAAAACCTTCCAAGATCAATAAAATAAATAGGATTTTTTTAAATCAATTTCATCAATCTCTATGTAATTTTTGTATTATTAGACTTGTCATACAATGAATAATAACAAGATGAAGCAAAACATATTCTTATTTATTGATCTAAATACAATAGCTCTATTGTTCATTTTTTACTCTTTCGAAATAAAAACAAATGTTCATAATAAAAAATCATAGTTCATTTCTTTCTCATTCACCTTTTCTTATATTTTTCCATATCCTAACTTTGACCTCTTTTATAAAAGTGAAATCACTAATGTTAAATGTTTCTTATGCTCAAATTACCTATGTAGAAATCAACCTAGGATTCATAAAAGGAATTGTATTATGTTTATAAATTAGACTTCCATATCCATATATTTATGGTAAAAATAGATCATAACGATTTATTTGATAAAGTATTATATTAACAACTAAATACTCAATCATTTGAAGAATTTGAAATAATTCAATAGAATTGGAGGTTGATTTTTATATCCCCCTCAAATTTCAATTTTAAAAAAGTTGATATATTCATAACTCTTAAAGTTAGTTTCACTAACTTTTACTTCCCTTCTACTTTTTTTAATATGAAATATTTCATATACAAAAGTTATAATACTTTGTCATTTTAGAAATAAGTACGCATAGTCTTCTATATCATATGTCCCAAAATTAGGAAGTCCAAAAAAACTATACCTAATATTATACTATTTCTTGTCCTATAGTATCTATATGAAGGAGTGATATCAATGCTATATATAGCATTACAAGTGATTTGATCTAATTCGGAAGAAAGTTTGAAATTTGATAGAAGTTAGCAATTCAATTGATCTAGCAAGCAAATTGCTTGATTTTATTTGCAT
This sequence comes from Wollemia nobilis, assembly GCA_028583015.1. Classification (NCBI taxonomy): domain Eukaryota; kingdom Viridiplantae; phylum Streptophyta; class Pinopsida; order Araucariales; family Araucariaceae; genus Wollemia; species Wollemia nobilis. The sequence continues at coordinate 18,305 of JAQPPZ010003982.1, read as the reverse complement.
TTTCATAGGTTGAGTTCAATGCAATTTACATGAATTTTTAGTCCCAAACCCAATTTTTCTTGAAATTCCACCCATTTTTTATTTTTATTCTTAGTATTGTAATTAATTTGTATATAAAAACTTTAACTCAAACATTAAAAACAAAAATTTTCACAAAGAAAACTTCAATACCATTCAAACAATGCAAACAAACTCCAATCTAACCTTGCATAAGCATCTACCATGGAAAAAAACACTTAACATAGATTCTAAGTTAGTTTTGCACAAGTCCAAAACAATATGCAATTCACTTGATAAAGTAATTAATTTGTTGAAAACAAGATAAAATTTGGCTATGTAAAATCTAGCAAGTGATACACTCCAAGCAATTTGCTTGGGTAATTTTCTCTTTCTACAAAGATTTTTTAATTTTAGATGAACAAACAATTTCCTTTTGCTCATTTTTTGGATTGCTCAAATTTTTTACTTTACTATAAAGATACACATAGTAAGTAAATCACCCAAAGTTACGAGCATGTCACTCTAATTTATAAATGAATTTATCAAATTAATAGTTTACTAAAGGGCTACATTCTAGAAGCAAATCACTTGAAGTCATAAGCAAATTAATCTATTTTGTGAGAGGATACCCCTGCCTCCTTGGGTCTTACACGAAAGTGGAATCCCTTTTGGGATGTTTTCGACAAATAAAAATAAAATAAAATCTATTTTGTGAGCAAATTGCTCAAGTAGTAAATTTTTTTAAAATTTGGTATTTTTTTAATATTTAAAGCCCATAATTATGTTTGCATAGATACAATAATATGAATACATGGTCTAAAGTTCAAAACCTAGACAAATATAAACAATAGGTGGGCATAGTTGCATATCAACAAAAGAATGCTAAAGGAAAATGAAAATAGCAAATTGTTGTGTGGGTGAATAAGGAGTATGAATTTGAAGAGATCCTAGTATCCATTCCCATCTTGTCAAAAGGAAAAATGCCCATGATCAATCAAGTTAGATAAGGATTCATTCCACCATAAATAGGTTGCTTAATCCAGTAAATAGGTTATTTAATAGCCTTAATGAACCTTACTTGGTCTATTCAAACCCCTACAATAATCCACATCAATCACTTGTACCAGGTACACTAATATTAACAATGAAAAGAATAAACCTCTCTTCATGCAATAGCTTTATAAATTTCCTACAACATTTTTTATGTAAAATTACCTCCTATAAATACTCTAATATAGAGTCCACTACATGCAATCTCTAAAACTTCCAATGTTCCTCTAGTTTAATCCTTAGTACCAATAGGATCATTAGTCTTAATGTAAACATTTCTTAGAATATGCAAGTGATGGCTACGGAGAAAAAGATCACAATTATATCTCCAAGGACCTTTGAACCTATTGATTTAATCTTATATTCCTATAGCAACTTTAAAATCTTTACCTACCTTTGACATGAACATAAACAAGATGATATTAGATCACCTTAACAAGATATCTACACTCAAGTCAATCCTTTGCATTCAAGAGGAGTACATAATTCTATATTTACTTATATACTCTCTATAATATAAGGTTAATTTATGGTATAGGTGATTACCATACAATTAAATGACTAGTTGGACATCAATAGTAAAACCATTTATGCATAGGCTTTGCAAGCATGGGAAATGGATATTTAATTTGTTTCAATTAAATATGATATAAGGAGTTCTTGAAGAAAAATTCATGATTCTAATACTAGATTATTAGGAAATTTAAATTTAATTTCGTAGAATATTAGGTCAAATAAATAAAAAAACATTACCATATTACATCAAGGTTTTACAATCTAATTTTGTGCTAATGGTTTGTAATACTAACCATTGTATATTTGTTGCAGCATTTTAAAAAAATAACAATTTGCCATGACATTCTCATCAAATTAGAGAGAATACCTCCTACCCCACCAATGGCTTATGCCACCCAAATTTTCCAAAATACACCAATGCCTAGTACTATGCCCAACTTTTCTTCTATCAGAAACTCTCAACCTAATACTTTTATTCATACTTCCTAGTCACCATACATGATTATCGATCTAGGCCAAAATGCATCATCCATATTAGCACTGCAACCACTACTTATAACCCCTCCCACTCCATCCAACCCTAGTAATGAATCCAATAGCAATTTTGTAATGAATGAGATGCTGGAATTAATCTAAAGATTGATAAAGTAGAATAATGCTATAAAATAGTAATAGTAGTAGACATGGAATTGGTAGCTATGAAAGAATACATAATAACAAAATATTAGGTTACTCGATAGGGTGTTAGGCAAGAAACACACAAGATCCATAATATTATGGTTAATATTAAAATAAAAGAAGAATTAGTATGATGTCTCCCTTGCAATGATAGGTACAACCCTGATGAATGCATGAGTGCCATTAAGTATTCTCAAATTGTGTGGTGAACTTAACAATGCCATGTTTAACATGCAATTAAAACTAGCCAAGTGAAAGCACGAGATTCCGGTCAAAGGAAACACCAAGTGCAATTGCATTCAAAGTTAAGCACGCCTAAGTCCTAGAAATATGAATTACATGAAACGAAAAAGAGACATGTTGTAAGAGACGCAATCAGATAAAGAAAAACAGCCCTTTCATTAATTTCTTTCGATCTCTGTTACAATAATGCCTCCTCCCTTTTCAGGGGCTAGGAGCGCAAATAGGGTTTGATTACAATCGCTGAATGGTTCCTCCTTCCGCGTGCCCACGATTGCAATGGGCGGGCCAAGATGATGCCGTCGCTGATGTTGATGGGTTCTTCGCCTCTGCTGCTTCTCCTGCAAACAAAGAAATGATCAAGACGTTAGTAGCACCTGCTGCAAATGAAAAGCATTCTCTCTCTAAAACTAACAAAATATGCATACGAATATTTGCTCTGAAACCATGAAAACAAGTGAATCCAAATTGCTTCAAAACCTGACGAAGGTAAGAAAAGTTACCGGAAGGCCATCGCCACCGAGGCAGCTGGCCAATCCACCTTAAACTGGAATTCTTCCCTAGGCAGGATGAATTTTGACTGTAATTCGTCCCCGGGTGGGACGAATTCTTCCGAATAGGAGAAATCGACCCGCTCTTTGCTCCAATGTCGGATCCCGGGACTCGCAAAACTCCCGCAAACAGGGGGTTAGGTAATTGGGGCCATTTTGGGACGACCCAGATGGTCGGATTTTCCCAATTTGGCCTCCTCCCTCGGGAATTTGACCTTGACACCTGCAAGTTAGCGAAACGACAAAGCAATACAAAACACCCTAAACTCTGACCAAAAGCTACAAAATTGCAATTATAGACTAATCAGACCTAGTAACACAGAATGCAATCTAAAAAATAATCTAAAGTGCTCAAAAACTGAAATTAGAACTTGGGGGTGCGGGGGTGCCCAAGTGGGCCTCCCACCGTTGGCCCTCGATTTTGGAGCCAATCCACCAAGGATGGGCCCAAAACCTTTTAGGATTGGGGGTCGGCGAATTGGTAGGTTCAGATGTCCATGCGTCGGATTTGAGTAAGGTTCGAGCTTCCAAAGGCCACCCAACAACCTCCCTTGCAAAAGAGATTGATGGATGTAGGAAGGTGAACAAAGGGGGATGCAAGTGAGTCTTCGATTCGGCAGCACTTCGTTGCTTGAACACTCCTTCCACCTGCATGTTTTGGGTGAGAAAAGTCCCACCTTTTATAGACCCAAGGGGTCTCTTTTGGGAGGGAAGCACAAAAGCCAAGTGTTGGCCATGGGCGCCATGTGGCAGTCTTGTCTTCCCATGAGGGAGGGGAGTCTTCAATTGACTTGAACTTTGATAAATGCTTCTTGTAACAGCTCCTCTAACGGCCCCTCTCGTCCACTTACACATGCGTGCAAGGTAGGAGCCCTTAACCGACTCGTTTCGGGCTGCCACTTGGCACCATTTGCCTTTTTGCCCGTTAAGCTTAGAATTCGTCCCACCCGGGGACGGATTCGGAATTCGTCCCGGGGTGGGACGGATTCTATTTTGAATTCGTCCCGGGTGAGACGAGTACCGGGCAAAGTGTCCAAGTGTGCCAAATTGCTTCTTGACCTCACAAAATTGCTATGAAAGTGGTTAAGACCACTCGTTTAACCTCTCGAGGGCTGCCCCGGGGGCTGTGTTTGTCAAAGCGATCGGTGTTTGCAGTCACATAATCGGATTGGTGCTTGTTTTGGTGTCTACGGATGCCCCTTTTTGGGAAGCGCTGCGGGTGACGCAGATGCTTGAGCAAAAATAGATAACCAAAGCACTAATGATTAGGGTTTCTTGGTAACCTAACCAACTTTTGATGCCCCAAGTATGGAAAGGGCATGCATTCTTGAATCCTTGCTTCGACGAGCTAAGGAATTTGATTTCAAGTATTAACCTGTTTTGGTGAGGTGTAACTTGAACTTGGACATTGATCGGTCATGAACAAGTGAAGGGCGTTTTTATCCTCGTGGGGAACCTTGTGTTCATGATTCACGAAATGCCAAGTGTTTGATTGATTTGATTGTTGCTTGTTTATCGCCCCAAGCAGGAGCGTGATTGTCTTTGTCAATGATTCTTTGAATGCATGTCGTTTTCCTTAATTGGGTGTGTGATTGTTGGTTGGTGACTAAGTGTGACTACCCCCTCAAGCGACGAATCGATGAGGGAATGACCTTCGTGAGAGAAGCGACGAGTCGCTTGACCCAAGATGACTTGTGCAAGGTTTGCCTTTAGAGGGTTTACCGTTAAGCGTGTGCAATTTTTCCAACATATGGACCTATTTTTGGTGGGTGTTAACCCTTTTGGTGATGTCATAATGAGGTGAAATCGTCGAAAACCTATTTCCCGTGGAGCGGTCCGGCTATGATAGCCTTCTTGGGGAACTAGGAGAGCGATAATTTGGACCTCGACATCGATTTTCTTTGCCTAGAGGTTAAGTGCATGAGCACTTATGCCCGGCAATGTTTTTGTTGTGTTTTTGTTGAATTTTGTACTGTTTTTGTTGTTTTTGTGACACCATTTGGTGATTGAATTGTCGACAAATCCGTCCTCCCGTGGAGCGGTCCGGCTATGGTAGCCTTCTTCGGGAGTAGGATAGTGACAATTGTTGAACCCCGACATCAATTTTCTATGCCAAGAGGTTAAGTGCAAGAGCACTTGTGTCCGGCAATGTTTATTGCTTTTTGTTTTTGTGTTGCATTTATTTGTTGTTTTTGTTGTTTTGATTTTCTTTGATCTTGTGCATGATGGTTGATGAATATGGATGTATGCATGTTGATTTATTTTGATGGATGCATATGCTATGATGAATGCAAATGGTTTTGATTTATATGTGATATGCAGATATGAAATGGATGAATGGGGTTTGTGATGTTTGGCTATGGCACCATGGACTGTTTAGAACTCTGTTATTTTGTTTTTAGGCGATTGTTGTGATGCATGACTCTGTATGTATACATGTGGTTTTTCTTTTTTTGTATTTTTTTGATGGTATTTGCAAAGATGAAAAGTAGCGCAGTTGGTTTAGAAATGTAGCTAAGGTTTTCTGAGACTCGGACGGTTTTAGCTCACTAGCCATGACTGTACTTTATCTTACAAGACTTTTGAACAAGGTATGAATCGGACTTGTTTTTGACCGAGTTATTTCACATCCCTGTGTGTGCAATTGAGTTCATTTAGTGGTATTTGTTAGGATACCGCCAGTGCCAGGTGGGCTTTCAACCGAACCTCGTACCGAGGATCACCTAATTAGCTCCACGAATTCCTTTGTTGTATGTACTAAGATTAATCTGCGTTGTAATCCAGGATGCCATAAGCTAGCTCATCCACATGCAAACATTGATCTGTACGCAAGTTAATGTGACAGATATATCGTCATGCGGGAGGTTTACTTCTATTACCGAGTTGGTATTGAAGCTTGCCTTATGACCTACAGAATGCTGAGAGTTCCAAGGATTCAAGGTCAACTCCCTTCTTTTTTTCAATTGTATTGGGATACTTGCTCTTTTGTAGTGATAAGATCACTGTTTATTTTGATTGATTTTTCTTTTGAGCAAGGGATTGGGGATATGGAGTGACGAAAATCATTGTTGTTTGTGCCTTTTGATGTGTGCACTATAGTTTTGTCAAATTTTTGAGTTTTGACATTTTGCAAATTTTTTGTGTTTTGCAACTATTGAGAACTTTAGGGATTCTTAGGGAATTGGGTAGGGAGGAAGCTTGTCCTTTTGCCAACTCTCAGCATTCTATGGGTCATTCGCACGGGGGGATGAGCAAGATAACCGTTTCGCTTGTGGTGACCTAGTTATTTTGCAGGTTTCATCTTTCGTTCACACAATTTTGGGAATTTTAGTGTTTTGATTTGTGTTGGGATGTTACGTAACAAGGTGTATTTCAAGTATGACTCTACCTTTATAAAATCCGTTCGACTTGGTACACTACATGGCTAAAGAGGAAAATGATGACTGAATTACTCGAAACTCTTAGTACATTCCCAGACCACTGACTGTAGTGTGGTAAGATTTATGCATGGTGTTTTTATTGATTTTGATGAATTCGAGTATGCCTAGAATTGAGATGCAAATCTTTGTTGATTTTGTTGATTTTTGTTGTTTTGTTTTTGTTGAATTTATTGATTTGTTTGACCAAGAGATTGCGATAATCCTTGGAGCTTTTTGGGTTGACCAAGAGATTGCGATAATCCTTGGAGCTTTTTGGGTTGACCAAGAGATTGCGATAATCCTTGGAGCTTTTTGGTGACCAAGAGATTGCGATAATCCTTGGAGCTTTTTGACAGAGATTGGATGAATCCTTGGAGTTTTGGGTTGACCAAGAGATTGCGATAATCCTTGGAGCTTTTTGGGTTGACCAAGAGATTGCGATAATCCTTGGAGCTTTTTGGGTTGACCAAGAGATTGCGATAATCCTTGGAGCTTTTTGGGTTGACCAAGAGATTGCGATAATCCTTGGAGCTTTTTGGGTTGACCAAGAGATTGCGATAATCCTTGGAGCTTTTTGGGTGACCAAGAGATTGCGATAATCCTTGGAGCTTTTTGTTTGTTTGTTTTTGTTGAATTTTTTTTTTTTTTTTTTTGGTACATGGCTGTCTTAGATATGAAATGGTCGTAAATGACTGATATTCAAGGGTTCCGTTTCCTTGATACCGTCAAGAGAAGCTAGCTCGTACGTTCCTGGTCCTATTTTGCTATCAATGACATAAGGACCTAACCAATTTGCCGTGAATTTGTCCCTCATATGGGACGGCAAATTAGAGTTTTGTTGGTTTTCCTTCAGAACCAGATCACCAACCCGAAAGTCTCTTAGGTGAACTTTCATGTTGTAAGCTCTCTTAAGCCGCTCTTGATAGATACGTAAGTGCTCGAGAGCATTAACGCGTCTTTCATCAAGCAACGTAAGCTGGTCTAACCGAGCCTACCATGCAGTGTCATCATCGATGAATTCCTGCATTGATATGCGGAGGGAAGGAATTTCCAACTCGAGAGGCATTATTGCCTCTGAGCCATACACTAGTGAAAACGGAGTTGCCCCGGTGGGCGTCCGAATGCTAGTGCGATAGGCCCAAAGGGCAAGTGGGATTTGTATGTGCCAATCCTTATGACCGTCTGCGACGGTCTTTTTAAGGATGGCGACTAGCGTTTTGTTTGACGCCTCTGCTTGCCCATTTGCTTGCGGATAATAGGGTGTTGAAAAGCTGTGCTGAATTTTGTACTTTGTGGTTAAAGCACGCACGTCTTTGTTCTTGAATGATGGCCCATTATCCGAGATTATTTTGGATGGAATACCAAAACGACATATGATGTAATGCAAAATGAACTCCGCAATGCGGGGTCCTGTCGTAGAGGTTAACGGAATTGCTTCCACCCATTTGGTAAAATATTCCGTGGCCGTTATGATAAACGTGTGACGGCCTGACGATGCAGGGGAGATCTTTCCGATTAGATCGAGGCCCCACTGCGAAAATGGCCAAGCATACTGGACTATCTGTAGGGCCTGGGAAGGTGCGTGCATCAGATTGGCATGATGTTGACATTTTACACACCTCTTGACATACGCGCAGCAATCTCGCTCTAAAGATGGCCAATAATAGCCCATGCGAAGAATGCGCTTTGCAATGGCCATACCACTAAAGTGGCCGCCACATGTACCGTCATGCGCTTGGGTGACCGCCCAAGTGGACTCTTGCTGGTCCAAGCAACGAAGAAGAATTCCGTCGTAGTTGCGACGATACAAAATGTCTCCTATCAAGACATATTTTGCCGCTTTCTGTTTGAATGTTCGTTTTGCGGCTTGCGTCAATCCAAAGGGTAGATTACCTAACTTGAGGTAATCTCTTATGGGTAAATACCAGTCCTGTTGATCAGATACCTCGACAGTTTGAACAGCCAATCCCTTTTGGAGTTCTTCCCTAACAAATGCTGATTGGGATAGAACTTGTAAAAATAGCGTTGTGTTGCTATTAATGGGAATGGGGGAGAACAAAGACCCCCAGTTGGCGTGTTTCAAATAGTCTCGGATTCGAAAGAACTTATCCGAAGATGGTTCGATCTGGATCATGTGGATTCCTGGCGTCAAGTCTGAGCTTACGCGCTCCATCGCGGGTTGCGATAAGGTTTTGACCTGAATGGTTGTTATATCACCGGAAAGGTCTTGCGGGATTAGTGACCCCAAGGAGGCCATTGTGTCCGCAAAATGATTCGATGATCGAGGGAGTGCCTCGATGTCATACCACTCAAGTTTTGCCAGGAATTTATCCACGAGGGCTTTATAGGCCTTCGAACTGGGCATTTGCATTGATATACCCCTTTGACTTGATTGACGATTAACAGCGAATCGCCAAAGATGTTCAATCTTTTGATGTTCATGGCGATTGTTGTCTGAAGACCTAGGAGCAAGGCTTCATATTCGGCATTGTTGTTGGTGCACTGGAAGTTTAATTTAAATGACAGGGGCATTGGAGCGCCCTGCGGTGTGAAGAATACAATTCCTGCGCCACCACCTTGCTCGCATTTAGAACCATCGAAAAATAAGGTTATGTCGGCCTGAGACTCAGGCTCTTCAGAATCTGGCGATTCCGAGACATGGAAGACCTCATCATCGGGTAGTTCTATGACCGGAGGCTGATCGTCTTCAAGAGGAGCCTCTGCTAGTTGATCGGCTATGACTTGTCCTTTTATAGATTTTTGCCCAATAAACTCAATGTCAAATTCCGTCAACAACATGATCCATTTCGCCGTGCGGCTACTATGATAAGTACGACTCATCATGTATCGCAATGGATTCTCCTTAGACACAACATACGTCGTGTTGCTCAGCATGTAGTGGCGTAGCCTTTTGGTGGCAAACACCACTGCCAAGCAGAGTTTCTCAACGTATGCATAGTTAAGTTCGTAACTGACCAGGGTGCGGCTAAGATAGTAAGTAGCCTGTTCTTTGTGAAGTTCATTCTTCCGGGCTAGCATTGCGCCCGGTGCCACCTCAATAGCTGAGATGTATAAGTAGAACGGCACACCTGGTCTAGGCGGTGCCAATACTGGCGGCGAAGCCAAGTATTGTTTGATTTCGTCAAAGGCTGATCGGCACTCGTCATCCCAATGAAATGTGACCCCCTTGTGCAATAGTTTGTTCATTGGTCGGCATTTGTCAGATAATTGCGCTATGAAGCGTTTAATCGACGCGACCTTTCCTTGCAGACTTCTGAGCTGCTTGATAGTGGTTGGGGGAGCCATTTCAAGGATTGCCTTGACTTTGTTTGGGTCCACTTCGATGCCTCTTTTGGAGACTATAAAACCCAAGAGTTTTCCAGATGTGACGCCGAACACGCACTTCTTGGGATTCAGTCTGACCTTATGCTCTATGAGGCGATCGAGAATCTTGCTTAAGTCACCGAGATGATCTGAGCGCAAGATAGACTTGGCTAACAAATCATCCATGTAATCTTCCAAAGTTTTGTGCATGTAATCGTGGAAGATATACGTCATAGCACGTTGGTATGTAGCGCCAGCGTTTTTAAGGCCAAAAGGCATGACCTTATAGCAAAATGTCCCCCAAGGCGTTGTGAATGCCGTTTTGAGTTTGTCTTCAGGATTGATACGAATTTGATTGTATCCTGAGAAACCGTCCATTAGGGAGAGCATTTCGTGACCTGCTGTAGCGTCTACCAATGCGTCGATGCTTGGCAAGGGGAAATCATCCTTGGGACTCGCTTTGTTTAGGTCTCGAAAGTCGGTGCATATGCGAATCCTCCCGTCAGGCTTCTTGACGGGAACCATGTTGGACAACCATGGCGGATAATCCACGCAGATGACAAATTGTGCATCCAACAACTTTTGCAATTCGTCTTTGACCATCAAGGCCACTGTTGGGTGCATCTTTCTTAGTTTTTGCTTTACAGGCTTGATTTTTGGATCAAGCGTTAAATTGTGCATGACTAGCTACGGGTCTAGTCCTGGCATATCTTTGTATGACCATGCAAAAACTTCCTTCTTCTCTTTGAGAAGGGCAATGTAATCGGCTTGCTCTTCGGGGGAAAGGCTTACCCCTAGCTTGAGAATCCGTGGATTCATTGGATCTATGCCGATGTCTACGTCAGTCGTCTCTTCGACTGACATGTGAGATCCGTCCTCCAACTGATGTGGAGTTGGGATTAAATGGATATCATCAGCTGAGTTAAGATCTGCGTTTGGGACCTCGGGTCCCTCTTCAACTTGAAAAATATCTTGAGTTGTCCTTGGGGTAAAATGAAGCATTTCACCGAAAGGCCAGTACTCTGATGGTGACAATGGTGAATTGACGCGATCCCAGTCAATGGCATCCATGTTTAGATGCAATGACCGAGATGGATCGGTCGGATTGCGGATGGGTGTGGTCAAATCAATGGAGATCATGTGGATGGAATGAATTTGGTCTCCAGAACCACGGGTGTGACGACTTGATTCTTTCAGATGTTCCCTATACTCTGGATCTGGCTCTACGGGAACAGGCACGAATGGATCCTCTCTAGGTGCAAATTCGTCTCTATGTGCGAAAAGGAAGGCGGGGTCTTCCCTTGGTACTGTTGTCCCGATGGGATCTTGAGGTGGACGATGCTCATCTTGAATTTGGAGCCATAGGCCTAACACTTGGTCCCACCTCGTTGGGTCTAAGTGCCATTCATGTCCTAACCGTATACCCATTTGTCCCATTAGATCTTCATGGGTTAGAGCGCGGTGATGTCGTCGCGCATGTCTGAGATAGTCCATCTCAGTCTCGTCTTCTGAATCGCTTTCATAGATCCAAAATTGTTCATCCTCTTCAGCATCTGTTGCTTCCGACATTGAGGACTCTTCCTGTTCCAGTGAATTAATCTGGTCCCATTGCGGTTGTTCCACTCTTAGTGGAGGGACCTGATTCTTTTGAGACTGTGTTATTTCGTCTGGAACCTCTAAGGGGAATAGTTTCAGAAAAATGTCTGGAAGCCGTTGTTGTTCTCTTTGATGACTGCTCTCTGAACTTTCACCTCTCTCTAGCAAAGGAGAGGGATTATTGTTGTTACCAGGGGTGTTTGTAGACCATGGGAGATAATCCCCCAATGTGTATTCTGTGTTTGGATTGGCGTATGGGTCTTGTGCCAATCCCCCCCTGTTGCCTATTTCTAGGCCTTGCATGTTTTCAACCAAGATGTCTAATGGCAGGGGATGGTTGAACCCTACCCCCGACTTGTCGTATGGCATCTGATACCTTGGTTGGCAAAGGATCCGCATCCCTTGCTCGTATCTTCCTAGCCCATACCCATGCCAATTGCATTGTTCGAGATATTTTAGGGCAAATTTTGGGTTCGACAGATAATTGATGTTTTCGACAAAAGGTTCTTCATCTGTTTCCTTTTGTTCGCATGGTTCAGAACCATGATCAAGGCCCCCATACACAAAATTCGTTTGGTTCGGTGGGTAGCCTAGAGGGACGATTGTTCCAATGGGAAGGCGAGGTCTTCCCATGTCTTGTACTGACTCCAGTGTGGGGGTTGCCACAACATTTTGCACTATGTACTCTCCCAGGCCTGTACTGGCCATCTCAACAGTGATTGTTGATGATTGGGTAGGAGGAAACGGTAGTCCTTCCTGAGTCCATTCCATGTTTGGTTGTTCAGGAATCTTGGTTTCCGTTGCGTTGGGCGCTTCCTCTGTTGATATTGCTGAGATCGTGGGCAACCCCTCTTCTAGAGGCTTAACCTCCTCCATGATTTGCTTTCCCTTGTCCTTCTGTTGGACCACGATGGGTGGCGTTGATGATGAAGGAGCCGATGATGAAGTCTCACCTGGCTGGGATTTTGCCTTATTTGCCACCAGTGGTGCCTGCGGTATCGAACCCTGTTTAGATGGATTCAATTGAAAATCCAAATGCGTTGATGGTAGGGTCGATTGAGGTATGAATTGTACTGCATTGCAATACTTGAAGGGCTCTAAGTCCATTGGGACTACATGTATTTGCCCTTCATAGGCATACTTCAAGCACTGGTGTGCGATCGAGGGGACACACTTCATGTCCCTGATCCAAGGCCGCCCTAGCAGTATGTTATAAGCCATTTCGCCTTCCAACACATGGCACAGTGTGGGTATTGACTTTTGTCCTACCTGTATAGGCAGAACGACTGTGCCGACTGTCGAGCATATTGCATCGTTAAAAGCTCGCAGTGTGTACGTGGAGGCGGTGATGTGAGAGGCTGGCAGTTTTAAATGCTTTAACGCTGCAGTGGTTATGATGTTACTGGACGAGCCAGTATCTATCAGCACTCTCTTGTACGGGATCCCGTTGACCCACGCGATAACGTGCAGGGGTGGATCCGGCATGTCATTCGATATTGTTTTGACCTCATTTTCTTTGAATGTGATGACAGGCTCCGTACATTGTTTCACATGTCCCACGAAAGCGTTGAAAGAATTAGCTTCGTGGGGTTGTACTTCAATGGCTTTTAAGATGTCCATAAGAGCTTCTCTATGTGGAGCTGATTGTTGAATAAGCTCGTAGATGGACAGACCTAGCCGACGTGGTCCGCAAACTCTTCGTGAGTTTGGTTCGTATCGTGACCTCAGGTCTAGGCGGAGGTAACTGCGTTGGGCGTTGTTGAGGCTGCGATGTCGATGGAACTTCCCTCGCAGGTACCTCGGGGGCAACTGCTGGGTATTTTCTGTTCCTTGTTACAATGCTAATCATTCCCACAAATCCTTGTGCGGGAAGATCTTGTCGCACCTCGTTTATTTGGAGCGGTTTTGTCTGCGCCTCGTGGGCAGGCAAGGGGTCCTTGAATACCCCCATTTGTTGGTTGTTAGGTGCGATGGGGTTGTCCACGACCAATGTTCGATTTTCGATCAAATCCTGGACTAGTTCTTTGAATTTCCAGCACCCATTTAGGTCATGTCCTCTGCGTCTATGAAATCTGCAATACAATTCCTCCCTATACCCCCTAGGCTTGGGAACGTTAGGGTCAAAAATTTGGATTTTTGGCAGAGTAACTAGATTCGCCGCTGACAAGCGGTCAAATAAGGAGTCCCTAGACTCCGCATACGGGGTGAATTGTCGCCTAGGGCGACGCTGCTGATATTGTTCTTGTCTCCTGTTATCTCTTTCGTAAGCAGGAGGCACTGCCTGGTAGTTAGCCTTTTGAGGCTGCGTTTCTTGCACAGGCGCTGGGACATTTATCGCAACTTGGTTGATTGCAGCGTGTTGTGGTTGCGTTGTCCCAGTTTTAGTGGTTTTATTCCACTCTTTCTTCTTAGGCTTGGCAATTGCGCCTTCGCCTATCTTAATCTCTTCTATGACTCTGGCTTGCGCCAAAGCTTCTTCTAAGCTGTCGTATTGTCGCAGCAACAATAGACCAGAGATTGATTTTAAACAACTTTTCGTGAACATTTGCGTGAGGTCCGACATGGGAGGACGGTAGGGTAACTTAGAAAGCAAAGCTCTCCATCGGTTCCCGTACGCTGCCATTGTTTCCTCCTCAAATTGTTTAAGGCTAGCAAGATCACTAAGTGATGCCTTCTTCCTTGTGTTGAAGGCGAAGCGTTCAAGAAACGCATCTACTAGCTGATCTAAGCTGCTTATGCTGTGTTTGGGCAGCTATGTGAACCAATCCGAGGCGGGGCCTACGAATGTGGTTATGAATGTTCTAAGCAATAACGCGTCATTATCTTGAATGCCGAAGCATTGGCTTAGAAACCGTGTAACATGTTCCTGTGCGTCCTCTTCACCTTTAAAAACTGCCAATTGAGGCAACTTAAAGTGTTCGGGGTAAAGAGGTGTAGGCACTGAGGGATGCACCGGATTATTGCGGAGTAGACGTAATGTGGGTTTTTGATGCCCAGCAGCTTTTGTCTCCACCGACTCTAAACGCTCCAATAGCGCTTGGTATGCATCGGAAGATTTTATTTCTTCCTCTCTTGTTCGCTCTTGTTGCAAGTTACGGTAAACTGGAGGCCTATGGAGGGGTGGCCGAATGGCATCCTTCCCGCCTTGATGGGGAGTTTCGATATACTCCTCTTCTGGTTCATACTCCTCGTAAAATTCTTGAGGAGTCTCGAGGCGAAACCTATGACCCTGATCAAGTTCTTGCTGAAGGTACCCATCATTGTTTCGGGGAGTTGCCTCCCTCTCGAATCTATGGGGTCTTGGAGGCAGAGCTTGACGAGGTCGTGGAGACCTGTCTTGCGCCAACGGATTACGCCTCTCATACTGTTCAGCTCTTTGGATGCGAGGGGTTGGCCCCCTCTCAGGTATTTCATAGCGTAACTCATCCGCTTCGCGTTGCATGCGTTCTTTATCCAAGCGGTATTGATACTCTATCTCTTGTTGACTTTGTTTAAGCCGCATGATTTGGGCTTGACGGGTGGTATATCTGGCGACATCCGGATCAATTTGTTCTACCCTATTTTGTTCAGGAGGTTCAAATGTTCCTCCTATGGGTCTACCTTGATTTTGATGCTCTAAGGTTTCAATGGGTCGCTTCCCTCTGTCGAGGTAAGCGGTATGTGCTCGAGGTTCTGGCCTCAAGGGGTGATCATGATATCCTGCTGGTGCGGAAATGCAAGGTTCCCGCATTGTTTGTTGCTCTCGAGGAATGTGATGGTTTTCCTCATACTCCCTTTCATGAGTGTAAATGGGATGGGCGGAGTTAGGTCGCCCTATGTAAGGAGCCCTGCGCTCCGGATTTGGTCTCTCTGTTCTGATGATAGGTAAAGAAGGGACGCCATATCCATGTTGCCCCTCTAAATGGACAGTGTGCTTGTTTAGCGCTTCATTGCGCGGTGGCCACTCATGCCTACCTTCAAGAGGTGATTCTCTATTTATGTCAAGGTCTACATGTAAGGCATCTTCCCGAAAGGGGCTGCTTTGAATAGGCATACCCCACCGAGGATTCTGAATTGGATTCTTTTGTAGGTTAGACCGATAAGGCGGTATAACCAAATCCTCAGGACTGAAGTGAAGGCAACTTGCGCCTACTTTTTGTGTACCTTTCGGAGCTTCTGCCCTTGATTGGGCTTGACTACGGGTGTACACCATTGCGGTGCTTCTATGCTATCTAAATAAGTTTTTATCTCGTTTTATGATTTTCTCTTTTTTTTTTTTTTGTCTACACTAAGCAGAATTAAACACACACATTCACAAGACCGTGATTATCTCTTTTAAGGATTCTTGGTGTGCCCTAGACTGGGTTTAGTGCATTTTGATGTTTTGTTTTGTTTTTGTAGATTTTGTAGAACGTTTAAATGCATCATGTAGGCTCTTATAACTCCAAAAAGGTCGCCCCTTCAATATACCAACCAGGCCGATATACCAACCTCTCTATATACCCGCCCTTACGAGAGGGAGACTATAGGTACGTGAGAGCAGAAGGTACGTGGTACATAGGCGGTACGGAAGGGGGATTGTCCTGTTAATGACACCTACCATAGAAAACTTATCCTCGCGCGCATGGGAATCACCCCAGCTACGCTCGGTCTGTCTTCGTCAGGATTTACGCCTAACAACAGTTGACAATCGGGAAATGGATGCAAATCAAGCCAAGGCGGTGATTAAATCCACCAATGGTCTTGATCAAGGGTTGGGGTCTTACGACCAGCTCCTTGGTTTAAAGTTGTTTCGTGATGTGTGTGGGATTCGTTTTATCCAACAAAATGAAACTAGCATACATGACTTTTCCTAATGCAATGCAAGATTAAATGAAAACAATTAACGAAACAGAAACAGAAACAGAAACAGAAAAATATAAGAGAGATCATGAAAATCCCTACCTCTTCTCTGCCTGCTCCCGTTGTCTCTGAATTTCTGCTCTGAAAATCCATAGACAGGAATTCGTCCCTCTGGGAGACGAATTGCAGAACAGAATTCGTCCCACCCAGAGATGAATTTGAATTCGTCTCGAGGTCAGACGAATTGCGAAAAGGATTCATCCCTGTCGAGAGACGAATAGCGATTTGCAACAAAAAAAGATGTACCGTCAAGCACAAACACAAAAATTTGATCAGTTTCTTGATTTCAAAAACCAGGGAACAGAGTCCCACCGTGATCGCCACTGAAAGCACGAGATTCCGGTCAAAGGAAACACCAAGTGCAATTGCATTCAAAGTTAAGCACGCCTAAGTCCTAGAAATATGAATTACATGAAACGGAAAAGAGACATGTTGTAAGAGACGCAATCAGATAAAGAAAAACAGCCCTTTCATTAATTTCTTTCGATCTCTGTTACAATAATGCCTCCTCCCTTTTCAGGGGCTAGGAGTGCAAATAGGGTTTGATTACAATCGTTGAATGGTTCCTCCTTCCGCGTGCCCACGATTGCAATGGGCGGGCCAAGATGATGCCGCCGCTGATGTTGATGGGTTCTTCGCCTCTGCTGCTTCTCCTGCAAACAAAGAAATGATCAAGACGTTAGTAGCACCTGCTGCAAATGAAAAGCATTCTCTCTCTAAAACTAACAAAATATGCATACGAATATTTGCCTGAAACAATGAAAACAGTGAATCCAAATTGCTTCAAAACCTGACAGAAGGTAAGAAAAGTTACCAGAAGGCCACTGCCACTGAGGCAGCTGGCCAATCCACCTTAAACTGGAATTCGTCCCTGGGCAGGACGAATTCGATCGTAATTCGTCCCTGGGTGGGACGAATTCTTCTGAGTAGGAGAAATCGACCCGCTGCTGCTCCAATGTCGGATCCCGGGACCTGCAAAACTCCTGCAAATAGGGGGTTAGGTAATTGGGGCCATTTTGGGACGACCCAGATGGTCGGATTTTCCCAATTTGGCCTCCTCCCTCGGGAATTTGACCTTGACACCTGCAAGTTAGCGAAACGACAAAGCAATACAAAACACCCTAAACTCTGACCAAAAGCTACAAAATTGCAATTATAGACTAATCAGACCTAGTAACACAGAATGCAATCTAAAAAATAATCTAAAGTGCTCAAAAACTAAAATTAGAACTTGGGGGTGCGGGGGTGCCCAAGTGGGCCTCCCACCGTTGGCCCTCGATTTTGGAGCCAATCCACCAAGGATGGGCCCAAAACCTTTTAGGATTGGGGGGTCGGCGAATTGGTAGGTTCAGATGTCCATGCGTCGGATTTGAGTAAGGTTCGAGCTTCCAAAGGCCACCCAACAACCTCCCTTGCAAAAGAGATTGATGGATGTAGGAAGGTGAACAAAGGGGGATGCAAGTGAGTCTTCGATTCGGCAGCACTTCGTTGCTTGAACACTCCTTCCACCTGCATGTTTTGGGTGAGAAAAGTCCCACCTTTTATAGACCCAAGGGGTCTCTTTTGGGAGGGAAGCACAAAAGCCAAGTGTTGGCCATGGGCGCCATGTGGCAGTCTTGTCTTCCCATGAGGGAGGGGAGTCCTCAATTGACTTGAACTTTGATAAATGCTTCTTGTAACGAGTCCTCTAACGGCCCCTCTCGTCCACTTACACATGCGTGCAAGGTAGGAGCCCTTAACCGACTGTTTCGGGCTGCCACTTGGCACCATTTGCCTTTTTGCCCGTTAGCTTAGAATTCGTCCCACCCGGGGACGGATTCAGAATTCGTCCCGGGGTGGGACGGATTCTATTTTGAATTCGTCCCCGGGTGAGACGAGTACTGGGCAAAGTGTCCAAGTGTGCCAAATTGCTTCTTGACCTCACAAAATTGCTATGAAAGTGGTTAAGACCATTGTTTAACCTCTGAGGGCTGCCCTGGGGGCTGTGTTTGTCAAAGCGATCAGTGTTTGCAGTCACATAATCGGATTGGTGCTGTTTTGGTGTCTACAC